>SNQJ01S0008239.1:28187-38805 GCA_010110895.2 Picea sitchensis
TAGGGTTTATTTTCAAACAAAAACTAGGTATGAGCATCCTCCAATGATTCTTGAGAGTGAGTGGGAGAATCTAATGGAGGATGCAAAGGATAAGACAATGAGAAAAGAATGAAATACACCACTTGGTCTAGGAAGGTATATGAAATTTTGAATTTAATATGTTAATTTTCTTTAGTTATACATAAAAAATTCCATATATAACCTATTTGAAACTTTTCATTGGCTCCCAGACATGTCAAAAGCAACCAAGGAAAGACTAGAAAAAAACGAGAAGCACAAACTTGGCCAGGGTGATAACATGAAACTAAAAGCATGAATTGTAAGTACCAAAAAATTAAACCATATCATTCCTATCATCATTCAATTTTTATTTAGTTTCATCTAATAATCCGAATTTGTGTTCTTATGCAATGCAAGGGGCTCATTTCAAAACTGTGACCAATGAAGAAGATTTCTAGATCGATTTCAAGTCGGATTTCAATCTACGGTTGAACATCGAAAAAACATGGGGAAAAAACAATCTGTCCCTTTGAACGACATCGTAAGTAAAATCAATGGACTTTAATTTTTGATTACTTGTAAAATCTATTCATGATTGATTTCACCCATAAATGAATGTGTCTTTTTTTTAAGAAAGAGATCAATAACAATAATGAGGCCAACATATCCCTATGATGGTGGAGTGCAACCCGATGATGGTGATGTGCAACCTAGCCATGATGGTATTATGGCTATAAAATTTGAATTATGGATTATTATTATTAATATTTACTTGTATATGGTGTACTTATAATTTTTCTTGTTTCAATGGCAGAGCATGTAGATGAGGATTCTTGATGAGAGCAAGAACACATGGCAGTCGAACCAATGGTCTCGACTAGTCAACCTACTAAAGAACATTGTAATGATATTTGTATAAATGAACTACTTCTATCAATAATAACCAACCATGTCAATTTAACCCTTTTTTTATTGTAGTCGATTCCCCTTTGCAACAACTTGCACACCATGGAGAGTACATGAATAGACGCACAACACATCAGAGCATGCATATTCAATCAACACCAAGAGATGCGCCAAGAACTAAAGGGGATGAAGAAATGGATGATATAGTCAACAAATATATACAAACTAAGAAACAAAAAAAGAAATTATTGTATATATTATGAGACACGTGTATAGTGGAAACATATTTTGATGATAAAATTTATTAATATAAACTATTTGTTTCTACAATTTTTGTTTAGCTACTTTCTTATGGATGAGTCTTATATGTTTTATATGTACAAAACCACATATCTATACACACATTATTTATTTCATTTACCTTTAACTTTTGTTTTGCTACTTTCTATGCATGAATCCTACTATGCCACTTTCAATTATTTTCTAGTAGATATATTGGAGTATGGGTTTGAATTATGGGGGATTGAGTGATCTTGTGAGGAAAAATGCTTCCACCTTCCGTGGTTGGCTATTATTGAAAATAAATTATTCTCGAAACCAAAATGAGTTCAGTATTACACTTTAGTCTTTTTAGAGTCTCGTGCATGTTGATATGTTTGTTTATTTATTTTAATTATTATTGATCATAGCCTTTTATTCTCTGATGATTTTTGTGGGTCTTTGTAATGGAAATGCAACTAACAAATAGCCTATGTGTGATGTGGTTGTACCAGATCCCACCTCATAGATCTCATGGATGTAGGTAGGTAATACTCATTTTTCCAATTTAGTTAGTGCGCGTGAACAGTTGCCAAATATTCATATTGATATTGTTGTTACCAATTCTTAGTAGTTTTCTTTGATGATAAATTATGTATATTTGATATCAAAACAATTTTTTATATTTAAACTCTGTTTATTGTGGTCATGTGCCTTGCAAATTCCTCACATTCGAAATTTTATTGATCATAATACTACCCTAAGATCTAATGTCTTCAATTTTCTTAAATAACAATTTGAGACACCTTGAATCAACAACCAAATGAAGTGCAGGTCTTGTATTTGGACGTATTTTGGTCATTTCAAATCTATGGAAATAATTGTTTTGTTGATTTGTAGTATAGAGTATTTTCATTTTATTTAATTGGTTTTAGTAGACTATGGTGATGATGCAAGAATTAGGTGCATTGTTTCTAGAGCTTGGTCATACAACTCTAAAATTGCATATGAGACAATCTCATGTATAATCTTTGTGACCTCTGATTGAAAGGTGTTTCATGGCTACATTTTTTTTCACTTTTTCAACCCTAATGTGAATTTTGACCAATTATTATGTATTTGTCATTTTTTGTGCAGGTTGAATTTGTTGTAAATGTTGGGCCTCCAATATACATCTATCCATCTAGATTCTAGGCCTAATCCCATCATGGTTAGCATTGAGAATAGAGTTAGCTCGCGGTGTTGATCCCAAAGGGAGTAGAGCTTCCAAGTGTCATATTTTTGAATGGGTTGATGAAATATCCGCCCCTAATCCCACAAAAATAATCATGGCATGGAATGTGTTAATCGGTTAGTAGAACAACTTTAACACATATGACGTCGAAACTACCCCTTTAGTAGTTAACGATTGTGAACATTATGTTTTTTCTCATCAAGGTGGGAATATTTCTTTATCAGTCTAGAAATGCTACTTTTACTATCCATTTATTGTACATTCCCATAAATAAGAATAAGTATAACATGTTGAAGCTCATAATACTTTAGTTTTTTCATGGTGATCTGATTGCTATTGTGACATGGACATATGCATGCAAATAATATAATTTTAGGGATGCCTTATAATTATAATGTTGCAAGGTGTTTGTTTCATTGTAAATATTGCATCCATCATAGAAAAACAAACACAGTTTCAAGAATTGTGGGGTATTTTTCTCACCCTAAAAATTGTATCTGTCTTAGAAAAACAAATACAGTTCAAAATTACTGGATTTTAACATTTTTGTAGTTATGCTTCATGGTGAAGTTGTATAAAATGTTCATTTTGCATTCCTATCAAAGTATGTTCTCCTTTATTAGTAGAGGTTTTAGTAAGAAAACCATTTGGTTTTAATTTTTATAGTTCACTTTTGTGGAGTCTATGTTGGGTCCAATGCAAAAATAGGAAGCATTCCTATTATTGAGAAACCAAACCTACCTAAGGAAAAAGTTGTCGAGTAGAGCTTCCAAGTGTCATATTTTTGAATGGGTTGATGAAATATCCGCCCCTAATCCCACAAAAATAATCATGGCATGGAATGTGTTAATCGGTTAGTAGAACAACTTTAACACATATGACGTCGAAACTACCCCTTTAGCAGCTAACGATTGTGAACATTATGTTTTTTCTCATCAAGGTGGGAATATTTCTTTATCAGTCTAGAAATGCTACTTTTACTATCCATTTATTGTACATTCCCATAAATAAGAATAAGTATAACATGTTGAAGCTCATAATACTTTAGTTTTTCATGGTGATCTGATTGCTATTGTGACATGGACATCTGCATGCAAATAATATAATTTTAGGGATGCCTTATAATTATAATGTTGCAAGGTGTTTGTTTCATTGTAAATATTGCATCCATCATAGAAAAACAAACACAGTTTCAAGAATTGTGGGGTATTTTTCTCACCCTAAAAATTGTATCTGTCTTAGAAAAACAAATACAGTTTCAAGAATTCTGCTAGTTTTTTAACATTTTTGTAGTTATGCTTCATGGTGAAGTTGTATAAAATGTTCATTTTGCATTCCTATCAAAGTATGTTCTCCTTTATTAGTAGAGGTTTTTAATGAAAATAATTTGGATTTTAATTTTATAGTTCACTTTTGGCAGTCTATGTTAGATTATGCAAAAATAGGAAGCATTCCTATTATTGAGAAACCAAACCTACCTAAGGAAAAAGTTGTCAACTGTCGAGAGGTTGAAGAATTTATAGAAAGAAAACAAGAAGCTTCAAGCACAATAAGTTTAACAATTTTCTGATTCATTATAACAATCTACATTTGCTTATAGATGTAGATATATAGGTTGTATGATGTATTTTTGATAGTTATGCTTTGAGAATTTTGTATAAATATTATGATATTTATACAAAATGGATATATCATTTTTCTCACCCTCTATTTTTTTGTCCCAAGACATTTAAAAATATCCTATATGGTTTCTAGATTTGCATTCTAAAGAGGTAAAATGAGCAATATCTCCCTTTAAGTACAATTTTTACACATTTTTATATCTAGACTTGGGATAGGCCCGTATGCATCCTTCTGAAATCTCTGCCATATCTATTACTAGATTATATTTATTTAAGCAGTTCATTAGATGGTGTCACATAATATACCAAAAAATATTGTTTACGGATCTAGATATTAGTCTTCTTGCCTAGTATATGTAAATTCTCATTTCCACAATGTTGTTGGGGATCTTTTGCATTCTCCTAGGTGTGAAAGTGGCATCTTCCCTTGCCTTTCCGGCCCTTATTCTTTTGATGAGTCCATGCTTCCTGTTGTTCTAGTTTTTCTATTGTTGCTACTACGGGAACTGACTTTCCATGGAGGAAGTCCTCCAAACCACTATGATTTTCTCTATTGCTTCATAGTGCATGAAAACCAAATCATAAGTATATTTCTCCTTGTGGCCTGGATAATAATTTCCCAAATCCTTCCTAAGATATCATGCAACCATGATTGAGGTTGTAGTCATCGNCCTCCAAACCACTATGATTTTCTCTATTGCTTCATAGTGCATGAAAACCAAATCATAAGTATATTTCTCCTTGTGGCCTGGATAATAATTTCCCAAATCCTTCCTAAGATATCATGCAACCATGATTGAGGTTGTAGTCATCGTAGGTCTCTCCAAATTTGTCCCAATTAAGAACTGTTGAGCTATCATCCAATAATACGTAAGGAAGATAAAATAAAAAATTGTCATGTGGGATCACCACTTATGTTTTTCTCAAACATCTTGCAAACAAGATGCAAATGGTGGTGCATATGTGTATAAATCAACTTCAAGTAACTTTTAAAGCATTTCAGAGCTATAAATGTAATAATACATGTGTATTCATGCATGTTATTCCAAACCAATATATGTTACAACCCTTTACTAAATTTTGGGCACAAATCACCCTAGTATACAATATTTAAGGTTTACAACATATCCATAGTCCCATAACTTGTAAATTACCAACACCATGCATGGATTTTTCTTCCAAGAACATGCATTTTCATCATGCCCTATTTTCATGCATTTTTCCCTGTATTCATTTTTTGCATTTACAAGGTAGTTTTTATCCTTTATGCATAAAAAAGAGTTTTGGGTTTCAAAATGCACAACTAAAGGTATGAAAAGATGTAAAATGATAAAATACAAACTCCCCAATTTGAATCACTCAATTTGGAGGTCATATGAGTCCTATGTGTGTATTTTATAGTAAGACAATTTTAGCCTCCATTTTACAAAAAATCTTGAATCTTGGTTCAAGGTGGAAGTCATTTTTCATTTTAAAATGCACTTCGAATGATATGGATAGATTTAGAATGTTTTAAACTTCACCCCAAAACTTAGGTCACTTTCTATTGTTTTGGTCTCTCAATTTACAGGGTAGATTTTGTCTCTTTTACACAACAACCATATTTATGTTTGCAAATGAAAATAAAAATATGTAGACATGTGTAAAATTATTTAAGACACCCTCAACAACCTGAATCAATCAAATTTGAAGTGTTTTAAGACCTGGGCATGCATTTTTCTCAAGGGCATAAATTACAGTTTAAAATCAAAACATGTATTTCTTAAGTGTGAGTGTGCATTTTTAGATGTGGAGGCTCTAACAAGATTGGATTAGGGTTTTATGAAACAATAGAAACCCAAATCCTATTGTTTTATGCAACAACAAAAACCCTAATCCTAATTGTCGATATCATCGTATATCGAGAACATTGTTATCTATATCTGGTTCAAATTCTTCAACTTGTTCATCTAACACATCTGCCTACTCATCTGCATCATCTTTTCCTTCAATATCATCTTGGTCTAGAGATGTCATAAATGGTGATGCATGCCCATAACTTTAGTAGCTTGTTGATAAGACTCTCAATATATACATTTTATCTTTAACTCGATACTTACCTAATTGATTGAAAATACATATAATTATTATTTGTGTGTGTGTAAAAATTTATGCAACGAAAAAGATAAATGAAATGTATTATTCCTCTCTTAGAAGATGAATGGATAACAAAGGATATTAAACCTTCAAAAACATTGTCAATAATGTGGAATTATATTATACAATCCTTCCATTATTTGGCAATTGGTTAGCATGAAAAATGAGTAATGGAAACAATATGAGGATTGGATGGGTGGGAAATTGTAACATCCCCATCCTACAATAAGGCATAAAATATTTTATGCATTATCCTTGCATTTTAGAGGACATAGTGGGAAATTATTATCTAGGCTGGAAGGAGCAAGCTACTTATAATTTGGTTGCCATATCTCTTTATGTAATACAATGCTACCTTTGTTCTTTGATAGAAGGATAAATGGCGATAATATAAAACATTAAAGTTGTGTTTACTCTCAT
This sequence comes from Picea sitchensis, assembly GCA_010110895.2. Classification (NCBI taxonomy): domain Eukaryota; kingdom Viridiplantae; phylum Streptophyta; class Pinopsida; order Pinales; family Pinaceae; genus Picea; species Picea sitchensis. The sequence continues at coordinate 34,764 of SNQJ01S0008239.1, forward strand.
AATTTTCAAGATTTACTAATGTAAATTAGTCTTTATTTCATTAAATGTTAACACATTTAAGGCATCTCCATATGCCAGAGTGAATTTTTTTAGCGGTGGAATCAAGAACTTAAAATGGTATACAACAGGACACTATCACAAATGCATATTCCTCCAAACCAATCAGGGGCCATCTATCCAATGCATCATAAGCATGAATTTTAGTGTACAACATCTATTTATTTTTATTTTTAAATTTATTTTGATCCATTGGACCTATGATGATCATACTCAATGTCAAATATCCAATGGACAATGCCCCTAGTGCATTGATGCTCCGATGATATTCTGATGGATTGTTCCCACCCCATATTTGCATCGCTGATGAAAATTACTTGCTATAAAATATCCCATCCGAAAGACTTAGCACTCCATATCATCACACCCCTGATGAATTGTGCCTTCCACTTCGTCTCACCCCAGACAGACGATGCCCTCTAGATCGTCCGACCTTCGATGGCTTTTCCCATCATAACGTCACAACATTGATGGATAATATTTCAACGCTCCAACGATACATTCAATGGAGTTTTTAAACCTGATCATCACACCACCAATGGACAATGTCGGTATTCCAAAAGACACTTGGTGGATAAAACTAGCCCTGAAAATGCCATGTGGAAACCTTTTTCGTCAAACACATGACAACAATATTTGTGTCATCGTTGCATTGAAAGTTTCGCAGAATAAATCTCTCCACAACTTCCACATGGTAGGTTGGCACATCATGATTACGATGGTTAGATATATTTGTCAATGATCCGATGAAATACCTTCGATGAACATTTAAAATCATGCGCATCAGATGTCTGATGGTTAATAATTGGTGTGAGCTATCTTCACTATTAGGTTTTGTGAACCAATATTTATAATCCTATTATATGCAAGGGAATGGAAAATTTGAGGTTGTAAATGAAATCCTTAAAACCATGCTCCAACAGACCATGAATAAGCACAAGAAGAGAAAACATCATATACTCTTCCCAACCTTATGGGCCTATTGGACATATGCTAAAACTTCCATAAGATTTACCCATTTTCATCTTGTCCACTGTAAAGAAGCAGTTTTACCCATCGAGTGTCAAATCCCCTTCCTTCATTTTGTTGTCAAAATCCTCCTTTATACCACCCTATTAAAATAAAGGCTAGTTACCTTGGAATGTAGCAATGAATATCATCACATCCATTATTGTAACATCTCCATTTTTAATCCCCAGATTAGTGATATATAATGTAAATATGATGTATGGTCGTGGGATTGAATATGTAGTATGTAAACATCGTATATCACGATAATAAAACAAAATGTGATGTCGAATACAGATGGACATGGAAAAAATCTTGGGGGTTGAGTTTTCCACAAGAGAGGAGGGGTCTAAGGGGGTTTTATTCATGTTCCTTAAATCTCAAACCTTTTCTTAAAGTTATTGTTTTGAGCGAAATTTCTATTTTTCCCTTGAGTGTGTGAGAGCTCAATCATTGAATACATGTAAGAGGGTGGGTGTGAGAAGTCACATCCCATAGTTATTGGGTGCATGGGGTTGAAGTAAAATCAACATTGGGGATATTGAGAGTCAACTAGCTTGGGGGAAAAGGAAATTCGTATGGGAAAATAAGGCAGTTTTTACAAGCAAATTTTGGGACAGTAAGAGGGTGTTGAGTGTTGGAATTGGAAGATATCCATAGTGGGTTTTGTGGGAAGATTGTGGGAGTTGTATAATGCATGAAGAAGTAGGTTTTTAGGCATGCATAGTGGTTTTTTTTGTGTGTAGATCAAATGTTTTGATGTTAAGAGTTTCCTGTTGCAACTATAATTCCTTGGAGTTCCTAGCAAGAAAGTTTCCTAGCCAACCTGAGATGGAACCCTGGAGGGAAGGGGTATAGCCTGAGAGACTATGTGGTAGAGAAGGGGATCCCATTCCTTGAGTTATGCAGGTTTTGGGGAAGATAGCTAGTGGATTGGGATGGCTGTAGGAAACTAGCTTGTTGTAAGTGCATAGTAGACATGATCCGAAAATGGATAGAACCCATACAACACTTGATATACAAATATTACTAAGTTCAATACCACTTTCTTATTCCAAAATATTTTATTGACAGTTCTTATAGCATGGAAGTGATTTATTTTACTTAAACAAACACTTTAACTGATGGTCATAACTTGCATAATCCATATTACATAAGCAAATGCATAATCACTTTATTAATGCTCAAATACTTCATTTATAATAAAAGGAATTTGCAATACAAGAGCTGAAGATGACTTTCAAATATGCTTCTCTGACATAGAAAAGGACATCAGCCTTGCATTCCTCTTGAAAAACTGAGAAAAGTAAGTATAAAGTCGACTATATTTTGCTTACAGTACCCCATAATCCCCTTGGCACGCAAAATAATACAATGAACTTTTTACAAATTGCTCAAATGCAAAAACAGAGTGCACCATTGAATTGTTGGTGAAAAATCGTTCAAAATTGATATAAAATACTTGAAATTCCGTCAAGGTGGACCCCGACATGATTTACGATGTAGCCTCGTACCCTTCGTACTCTCGACACACTTTACGAGACAAAACTGCATAGAAAATGTGTGTAAGACAGAAAAATGTTGTGTGTAATGTGTTGGGGTGTGTGCCATTAAATAGGCCACCCCTCTTAACAAAATCTCAAAATTTTAGGATAGGCTTAATTATAATTTGTTGGGTTTTGTAACCAACCCCACACTAACTTGGCATAAAAAGTGGAGGTAGGAGGTTCTATTCCTCACGACCTTTGTAGTTAGTTTTTTGCAATTGGTTATATATGTTACATATACCATAGCACATAGTTAACAACCTCCGAAAGTTTTGGCATATCTTTATGTTTTGTTATAACTTATAACTATATGTTATATACATATAATATATAACCAACCTCCCGTGAACTTTGGTAAACTGTTATATGGTTTTATAACCATATAATACGTGGTTATAACAATATACCATGTGGTTAAAACAACCTCTTCCAAACTATGTGATAACCCTTCGTGGATTATGGTAAGGTCGTATGGTTATGGTAAGGACCAGGGGTTCGGGACTAGCCCTCAACCTCTTTCTCCCCCATTTAATACAGGACTTTAAATAAAATAATTTCCATGATATAGTTAAGTACTATTGCATGGCATGTTGGTTATGGGCCTTTTGTTAAGGCTATGGAGTTCATGGGGCCAATTCCCTTGGATTGCAAAATTTATACAACCCAACCATCACTTCCCAATGGGAAGCTGCGACGTGCAGCTTCTCATTGGACCTCCTATGCCATGTGTCATTACATTGTTGAACCACTTGGAGTACGGATTTCCAACTCAAATGATGACTATGTATGCCACATCACCTATTGTGCTATGTCAGTGGCTACTGTATGGACATGTGCCACGTGTCACCCTTATTTTGCTTGGGATTGACCAAACTTTGACTGCCTATAACTTTTGCATATAAGATCTGTTTGAGGTGCCATTTGCACCGTTGGAAATATGGCGATGAGCTCTTTGCACTGATTTCATTTTCCCAAAATTTTGAGACAATTGAATTTTGAGTTTTTCTGACCCTTTCTGGATCCCTGTGAGCATTCTGGATCCTCCTGGACCTTTGTGAGCATTCCTGGATCCTCCTAGTTCCTCCTGAATTCTTGTGTATAAGATTGAACACTTTTCCCTTTTCCTTGTCTCATATGTTGCCAATAAATCATTGATGTTTGCATGTAATCTAATGGATAAAATTGATTTCTTAATTCCACAATAAACTCAGTCCATGAAGAAATGATTTTACCATGTTGAGTCAGTCCAACATGTGTCTGACTCAATAATATCAACCTATGATCCTATTCGAACTCCTGGAGAATAACAATCCAGTTGGAGTACTTGCCCCCCAACAATTGACGTGTCAATATGTGTTGCATGGGGTTACAGTGTGATATCACTGTAGTCTTCCTGGCGAGAATATAATGACGGAAACGTTGGACTGCTT
>SNQJ01S0008239.1:51798-62669 GCA_010110895.2 Picea sitchensis
ATCAACGGTGCACAGGCAACCTGGGCATCCTCTGTCCTTCTGTGTTTAACCAACACGGGGCCCTCTTTCTTGTCGTGTCATCTTGCCATCTGTTCTCCACCTAACCGTGCTAGCCCCTTCCTCATCTTCCGACATCTGTCCTTCTCCCCTCTTCTAGTCCGTATGGTCCCTTTCCCATCTCATCATCCACCCATTGCTTGCCATGTGCCCCGCCTCTTTCCACGTTAGCCTCCCACCGCAAGTGTGCCCATTATGTCTCATCTCCTGCCTCCTTCGCTGATTGTCTTCCGCCATGTGTCTTCCCCCTGTCATCCCTCTCATGCCTCGTCACTTCTTATCACACCCTCGTAGTTGTGACATCACCACTCCCGTTATGCACCCCATCCCTCACGCTGGCCTCCCCGCCTATCCATCAGGCCGTTCAACTGATCCAGGTGGCAGTGCTAAAGGTCTTCCATGTCGCAAAAGTGCTGAGTTGGCCGGGCCATTATCAATCCCAATGAAGCAATTATTGAAGTAGTTGGTGGTGGTTAGCTGACATCGCCTCCACCATAATGGGAAAGCCCGGCAACGAATTAAAGGCACGTCGATTCGCCTATGGAACTGTCAGGAGTTCGATTGCGTCTGCCATAAGTTGCACGATCATTCAGAGACTGCAGGTGTTCACTGTCAGAAGCCATGCAGACGCAAAGCTTTCAATGCAACGTCTCGATTCTGTTGCTATTGTTGTTTTGAGTATATGAAGGCGTTTTCACCATTTTTGTATCTATCGATGGTTGAGTTGACCTCCCGGTTGTCAATCTTTAATGAAGCACTGATACTCTGGTTATGTATGGACTTTTGAGACTTCTTGCCTTATGAATGCCAGTTTCTTTCATGTCTTTGTTTACACTGTGTTAGAACAACTCGGAATTGGAGGATCCAGTCGAGCTGTAGCTGTTATAGGATGATGAAGGTTGGATCACTGTAACCGTTACGTCGTTTCTAATCAGTTCTCGTGATTTTCCCAGCGCTGAGCGACTTGGACTTGGAGGTTCCAGTCAAGTCCCCTTTCAGTTTCTTGAGACCCTGAACCAAGCGGATCTTGCATTCAGAGTCTTTCTTCTACAAACTGCTGTAAGCCTGTTGCCCAGGGCTGTTTGTTCACCTTTCTTACTAAGTCTTCCACCTGCTCATCTTTTAATCAACCCACTGGCTGAAGTTAGGATTCTAGACCTCCTTTGTTCCTTACGTACCAGATCCAGTCCTCGAGTTAGAGTGATATCTCCTCGAGTCTTTATCTCCATTTGATCACCCCTTTATAAACAAATCGTGACATTAAACTGATGGGTGTCGGGCTCTGCTCCTGCAAGCAATCTAGGAGTGACTTCCGACGCTAACAGGTTCAATGGTTTATTCAAATGATTCCTCTGTGATGAATATTTCTTCACTCCATGTTTTTCACTTTCCATTTTTCTTTTAAGAATTTATCAATCTTATTTTTGGAGTAAACCCATTTGAAATTAATAGGAATGGTGACCTGGGTTCAACTTTTGTGGCATTTCCTCTGTTTTCCAATATATTAGTTTGAAACAAGGTTTTGAGACATGTTATTTGTGTTGTATTGGTCTTTAGTAATAGAAATTTTTGGGTTGTAAAGGGTGTATACACATGCAAATATTCACATCAGCCCTGTTCATTTGGCATAAGTTTTGGTCATGTAAGGGTTATGAGAAAGAACAAAATTTTTTTGTTGGGTCAAAATTGGGTTTTGAACCCGTGACCACAATGGGTTTTTGACTTGTTAAATTCTTTGCACATATTTATTTGTGACTAGAAAAGTTTTATAATGGGTTTTGGTTATTTTTGTTTCAAAAGGAGTCAAACCTGGTCCTATCAAATTTTGGGTTTAAAGTTTATGTGAACAAGTCTTGAAATAATGGTATAAAACTTGTGTTTGCTGGGTCAAAGTCGGGTTGGAACCCGTGAATTTATGATGATTGTTTCTATCTTTAAATGGAGGTATACGTGATGTTTGTTTTACTTCCGACCAACAAGTTTTTGGGTTTACTTGAGTTTCTAACTCATACCGATTTTATGATTATTTTTAAATTATTTAAGGGTTTATACAGGATGTTTGTGAAACCAAGTAATGATTTTTGTTGATAAGATGTGGTTCCTGGGTATTGCTTTCATTCTGGTTTAAAACCATAACCACTTATGGATACATGATTGCATGCTCCTTTTCTTAATGGATTTCGAACTCCATATTTTTGGTCGTGGACTAAATTTATGATTCAATAAGAGATAGTCCTTATTGTAGCTAAGTATGGTTCTGTTATCATCAAAATGGGGTTTACAGTTTGGTATGGATAATTAATTTTCATTTCGTTTTGAAATAGTGATGCATAAATTTAAAAATTCACACTCCCTCGGTCTTTGTTGAGTTCAAGTTGAGTTTGAACCCATTTCTCTATGGTTTATAAAATGGATATATGAGTTATCTACTTCAGCCGTCATAAAAAGTAAAAGGTTCCTATGTGACTCTGGTCTTAGTCATAGCTATGGTAAAAATTTCATGCCTAACCTGATGTTACACATCAAATTTCCACACCTAGGTACCTCTCCCTAAGTGTCACAAGTGTCGTAAAAGTGTCATATGCACCTTACTAAGTGTCGCATACACCTCGACACCATGAAATAACATATGTCACAATCCTTAGTCAATGTGGAGGAGAAATGTATTACATGAAGGTCAAAATACTATGTGCACATGAATTTTTTTTTTTTGTTTGTTAATTTGTGCGGGACCTGTTGGCTGCACAATTAACCTATGGCTTGAGAAACCATGAATCAGGGGCATCTAAGCCGTCAAAATCACCCGGGGATCGCACCCAGCCTGAGCCACAACAACCCTTAACATAGTTGGATTTTTTGTCCCTGCAGGTTTCGAACTGGTGACTTTAACAACACAGAGTGGCTTAACAACACACTCTGTCACTGACTGTCCTACACCTTGGGGACCCTGTGCACATGAATTATTATTAATATTCATGAAAAGGAAATTAATTTAGTGTGAGAATCCACCTCACATTTGGTTTCCTATTTTTAAGGGGAGGGTGAGGATCTCATGGATGGTTTAAATATTTCCTCCTTAAAATCCTTGAGAGATATTTCCTCCCTAAAATCCTTAAGAGATATTTTCTCCCTAAATATCTTGGAGATCCCATTTTAGTGGATATGATGAGTGATCCTCTCCATGGTGGTTAAGCCTCCAAATCCTATATAATGAAGGATTTCCATGGAGAAGTAGTGTAGATTTGAGGTATCAAAATTATGATCTTGGGAGAAATATTTTGGATATCAAACCTATGATCTTGGGAGCATTGTGCAAGGGATGGATGAGGAGGACTTGGAGAGGCTGCTGCAATTGCATCTACAGATTGTAAGTGTCTTTTTAATGTTCTCATTAATATATGCTTGGCCTATTTCCTTCTAGTTTATGTATCTTTACATATTCTTGTCTATTGTAGATGAATTTGTTTAATCTAGTATGTCAGAGTAGGAGTTTCCTTGTGTTTCTTTGTTGTCTGTGGTTTGTAGGTATCAAGCTGTGCGAACAAGTTTGGAGATCAAGCTCAAATTGGAGCAGTGAGGACGAACATGGAAATAGGTATGATCACCTTCTTATCCTTCTCTCTCCCTCTCTCTATTTTCAACTAGTTAAGCAAATATCAAAGGGATGTTAGTGTCCATTTGCATCTTTTTGTCTTGGTATTAGGGGTCTAGAATATGAGGGAAGATCCACCTGTCTGCAAGGGGATTTTCCTATAACAACTATAAAAGAATAAATTGCAAAACCAAGTTCAGTTTGTTCAAATCAATTATGTTCCTTTTTGTCACAGATATGTGAGATTATAGTTTGTCAAGACTTTTGGTTTTGATTACTTGATAATGTGAAAATTGGTCATTGATTATGCAAGAAAATGAGCACTATGTTGCAAGATATCTTCAGTTATGTTTCAACCAAAATATTATGATGGTTTTACAACCATATGGTGATTTGTTTTGAGTTTCTTAGTGAAATTCATAATAAAAGGATCTTGTTTTGAAATATTCAAGTCCGTTGAAAATTATTATTTTGAGCATTCAAAGATAGTGACATAAGATGTAAGTTTTCACAATTGATAAGTGATGAAGCTAAGAACTTAGACTTCAAAGTTGCTCTTTGATTTTTATATAACATGACCAAACCATCTCATCTATTTCATTTTCCATTAAATATTCCCAATGTCTTGAAACATATTTGATTTAAATTCATAAATCCCCACCCCCTTGTTATGTAAATAGAAAAGAACTTTAAAAGAATAATTTGGTTGGCAGATTGGTATGTATGGTCCTTGAAAAATTTGTGGCTTGAGTGAATTATGGGTTGTACTAATATGAATAAAAGATAACAGCCAATGGATGATAGAACATGTTGATATGAAATTTGTACATATTAAAAATGAGATAAGTTGTAAGAAAAAATGATATGGATTATGAACATTATTATGCATTCCTGTCATATTTTTCATTTCCATAAATTACAAGTCTTCTTTTCATTATTCCTTATCATTATAATTCATTTTACATTCACTTTCCCATTTTCAAAGAGATTAGTAACAACATGGTAAATATTTATATTTTGAAAAGTTTTGGACAACAAGAAAATAAATGATAGTTATGATATTCATCCCTATTTCAATTTTTTTCCCCTCATTTTTCCTTGGTATGCTTGATTGATTGTTTGTTTCAGAGCCATTATTAAATTATGTTTAAGGAAAAATAGTATTTGATGATTAACATACTATGATTTGTGTATACTAATTTGATCATTGGTGAATATTTATATGATTTTCTTCAGTAGAGGCAACAAATTCTCCGGAAATAGGGGCAATAGAGGAAACAGATGTAGAGTGCCCAATGCAGTTGAGCAGAGAGGTAGAAATAAAAGGATGAGTTTTTCCATCCACTTTGATGCAAATTATGAGGAATTTAACCATCTGGTCCAAACTGGTTATTTAAACCGCATGCGTAACCCAACCTTCCATCTCCCTTAACCACCAGTTATACCTCCCCTTCAGCCTCACCCAAGTATTGAAAATATTTTCAAAAAACCTCATATGAAACCTCATGAAAACCCAGTCAATTATGGCAAGAATATTGTGCTTGTTAACCCTCCCTCTGGTGTTGGTCATTGGCCTACCTTGTCACGACCACTCCCTCCTCCACCTCATTTAATTCATATTTATCTTGTTGCTTTAGTTGCCTCACATGTACATTATGTTTAGCTCCCAAAGAATTACAAAGCCTTAGCCATTGAGCCAGACCCAAGTAAAGGAAAGCAGATTTCCATTTGTGTCAGTTCAGACTCGTCAGAGACATACTCATACACCATCAAGTCCCTACCTCTCAAACTTGAAGATGGTGTAATAAAGATTACATTTGATGACATGCACCCATATATATCAAAGGTTGAAGAGAAAAAATATTATAATGCATATTTAATCAAGCATAGGGAAACATTTTCAGAGGGAAGGAAATAGAGAGTCCGGTTCAAACAAGAAATATTGTTTTTGTTTTTATTTTATTTTCCATGATGACATCAGTTTGACATTGAGGCACATATTTTTGGATAACAAACATGATTATTTTTTGAGAAAATTATATCATGCCTTTAAAAGTATTATGGGAGATACTAGTGCTTATAATTATGACATGATTACTTTGGCTACTTTTGATATTTATTTTTATTCCAATGTGTACAAAATACGTGAATAAAATGTGGAGGAACAAGGGAATATTGAAAAAAAAAATACATATAGGGGACCCACCTATTAATTATTGTATATTATTTTTATTTATCCTTATCATAAATAAAGTTATCCTATTGTTAACTAAAGTTATTTAAATTTAGTAACAAAAGGTAGTTGAACCACTTGGAAACTACTTTTTGGAAAATAAAAGGAAGAAAGCAAGGACAAACAAGACAAGAGAAATTAGAGAAAGATAATTATGATAAGGTTTGCTCTTGTTTCAAGTGAGATTTTCATTCTTTCATTTCTGAGTTTCATGAGAGCTAAGTCCTCTTATTGATAGTTGGATTACTCTAAAGGTGGAAAAGAAGAAAGGATTGGGAAGCATAGAATTTTGACATTCTTCAGAAGGTCATTCATTTACATTGGCAATCTGTTTAGTTTGATTAGAATTTCTGAATTCATTTTTAGTGTTGATTAAGGATATTTTGCATAGTCAATACTATGATGAGCTTGTATCTTGGATTGATCTGATTTATTCCAGTCTTGGTATTTTTAATTTTTTAATTTTAGAGACCAATTGTCTTTGTATGATTCAAAATTACATCCTAGGCATCTAAGTCTGATTCTGGTCCAAACCCTCGCAGGGGTTTGTAAAGAGGAACTTGGTTCTAACTTAGAAAATTCATTAATAAAATTATTTCTAGTTTCTTCTCAATTTGAGACTTGTGGTTTATTAGTTTTTAGATGTATGTGTTCTTGTATTTATTCATTTAAATTCTTATAAAATTTATTCATAAACACTTTTTGTATTTTTTAACTTATTTTTAGCAAAGCATACTATTTTGATAATAGCATCAGGCCCAAGAACTTATTTTTTTTAGGGTTGATTGATATTTTTGAACATGTTATAAGCCCAAGGTAATATTCATGCCTATCTCATCTAGCCTAATGAGATTCAAAAATGCTTGAGTGAGGACATTACCATTCCCCCCCCCCCCAATATTTAGAGAGTGATCTTTCACTCTCTAGTTATTTTTTCTTTATGTTTTTATTTTTACTACTTTTCCTAATGACTTTTCCTACCCAACAACAACCCAATTTGAGGTTTCCTGATCAAAGAAGTATTTCATCTTTTATTTTTTATTTTATTCTTGAAACTGCTCATACCCATGAAGAACTTGAACATTATTGGGAGACTATTACCTGTGATATTGAGATTCAATATCAGAGAGAAGATCCTCAAAGGAAATATCAAAATAGGCCTCCTTAGTAGACTATTGTCTTATGCCCACCCAATCTCATATATCAAGATGATTAAGTGGCCAATCTCCTGAATTTGATCCTTTCTTCGAACTAGGAAGGAGAAAGGCAGTTTTAGAGAATCTTCAATGAAAGATTAGAAGATATTTTTCAGATTATTCTTCTGAAGTAATGAGAATTTCAATATCTTTTCCTGCTAGGAAACCCACAATGACTTCATTTGATGGATCTTGTAGTACAAGTGGATCCACTTCTTCACAAGCTTCAACTTCTTCTTTAATTGGAAGCATGTACAGTCACTACAATCCTATCATATCAACTACAAATCCTTCCAAGGTCATCAAACAATACGAATTATTCAAATTTGAAGAAGATGCAAATGCTACTTTGTGGCACATGTCTTCTTCTCCAGAATTGGCTTCAACCAATACACCTCTTTCTAAATTCAAGGATCATTTGTCTAAGTTTTCTGGTAATGGAACTATTTTAGTCAATGAACATCTTATTGCTTTTTCAAATGCATGCCATAATACCGAGGAAAATGAAAATGACACATGCATGAGACTTTTTGTCAACTCATTGGAAGGAAAGGATGCGGTCAATTTCTTTGAACTACCACCCAAGATCTTCTCAACTTGGAATGCATTTTCGTATTGGTTTAAATCTATCTATGGAAAACCTCAAAGTCTGACATAATTTCTTAGAGACTACAACAATATTGTCTATAAAAAGGGTGAAACTATTAAATATTTCAATTTGTGTTTCACCAAATTATACAATCAGATTCCAAAAATCATCAGACCTCATAATCAAGCTACATTAATGCACTACTATAACACCTTTCCTGCTTCCTATCGTCATAGTCTAGAGGAAAATAATGTTAATATTCTAGGATCTGCATTACATAATTGTTTATAATTTGAGGAACAATTGGCTAGAACAGGTCTTCCTATAGAAGACTTTGTCAAACAGAATGACATGTCAAATGTGTTACAGTTGGTACAAGATATGAGAAATTGAATGATTGCTTTCAAGAGAAAAGGGGTGACTTCTACCTCTTCTCCAAATGAGACTTCTTCCCATGTTGCCTTTAGGAATCATCCTAATAATAATCATCCAAATAACTTCTATCCCAAGGAAATCATTTCAAGAACCTAGTGCATTTTCTGTGAAGAAAATCACGATGAGAATACTTGTGAGGTCAAAAAGAGTGAAAGAGATTGTATCTTTGGAAAAAGAGATGATACAACTATTATATCCTTAGATTGGGCTCTAGAAGAGGATGTTATGATGGTTGACACTCGAAATAAATATTATGCGAACAAGTGCAAGGGTGGTCCTCCCAAGACTACTTTTTCTCCTAGCTCATCCTCTCAACAAACTAACCCTCAAATTATAAGGGGTACCCAAAGTCAAGAGGTTTCAACCTCTTATTATTATTCTTATTCTTCATCTAAGTATAATATTTTGAAACAACTTTCTACAATAAAATAATATGCACCTTTATTGGATATGGGCACCGTCCCTGAACAACAAAGGCATCTGAAAGATTTCATAGAAGGTAAAAATTCCACTATTTCTAGTTTATCTGAAGAGAAGAATCAAGAAAGAATGTACATAAATAAAATAGGTGTATATAATCCTAGGAGTTATGTTAAAAATCCTCCCTTCTATGTATCTGCAAACATAATGGATACAATTTCTCATTGTTGCCTAATTAATGGAGTATCAAGTCCTAATGTCACGTCTAAGATCATAATGGAAGAGTTAGGTCTTTAATGTACAAATGAAAATTCAAAGAGCATGATGTCTTACAATAGTTAACAACAATACATTGTAGGAGAAATCAAGGATGCAACATTAGTTTTGTGTGCTCACCCAAAGATAAGAACCACTTGCAATATTCAAATGATTGGTATGCCAATCAACAACTATTCCATCATTTTGGGAAGAGACTGGCGACCATTGACTAGTGGATATATTTCACTAGATAGGATGCATAATTCCCTTCCCAAAAATGGAAATAACATCATTTTTCTCAGAAGGACGAATCTCGCCTTATATAGAAAGTCTTCCACAACCTTATGTGAATTATATCAAGGAAGACATGGCTGTATACTCTATTTTTCTAGAAGAAGATAATAATTTTGTTTCACCTCCTCCAGATCCCGAAGATGGAATGTGACACATGCATTTTGATGGTGCATGTTCAAGTGAGGGTAATGGCTTCAAAATTGTATTATATTCTTTTGTGGGGAAGATTCATAATTTTTCTTATAGGATGGAATTTTCTTATACTAACAACGTTACATAATTTGAAGCCTTGATTCTTGGAATTGAAAATACTTTCAATATTGGTTGTTATAATCTTACTGTTTTGGGGCATTCAGAGCTTGTTGTAAATATAGTTAGAAGAATTTATACCTCCTCAAACAAACTTCTTAAAAGGTATACTCAGGCAATACATATTTAATCTCAAATATTTTATCTTGTAACATCACTCATATTAGGAGAGACTTGAATTCTATGGTTGATAGGCTTGTTGGTTTTGCAGCCAGTCCTACAAGGAAATTACTTCCTCAAAGTCTTGATTATACATTTATGTCTTTACATTGTCTTCACTTTCCCGATAAGTTAGAATCATGGCAAGTTTTTCTTGATGACGAAAGTATTTGTAACATCCCGCTCTACTGATCACACTTTTATTGACTTATTCTTTGAGGACACTTGTGTGCAAGTGATCCGGTTATGGTACATTGAGATTTCGTTTCTATTATGGATTACATATCATAATGATGATGTGTTGTGGCTTATTGTTATTTCATATATATGTATTGGCATATGCTATTGACGCGTTTTCCTGAGTGAGTAGGACACATGACAGATTCTTCCTTGGACTCTGGATTGAGTCAGAGAGTGGATTGTATTTTGTTTGAGTATTTCATTTTACGCACATGTGACATATGATTGATTACATTATGATTTATGTATATGAATCATTGACAGTTTTTTTGTCAATGGATGTAGGTTGACGATGCTTGCTAATTTGAATCACATAATGAGTAAAGGGGATATGCACATAAACCAGACATTGAGGGAGAGGTGTGGCAACATCCCTGTCACAACCTACTAGCACTCCCACCATGGTAGAAACTATAGGTTAACAATTACCTATTTCAAGAGGTCCACGACGTCTTGAGGGAGGACTGAGACAGTCGCTCACAAAGATTCTAAGGGACGCACAACAAGGCATAGTCCTTATTCCTTAGAATCCCTTAGTCTCTCACAAGGTTGACCGGATGGAGTGTTGACTCCAAGGGTCGGACAAAATTCCAAAACCAGTCTAAGGCGAGTTGCACCCTTGGAGCACAGAGGTGCGTCTTGAAGGGAATGTCACATGATTAAAAACTTGAGTCAATAGATCTAGGTGGCCTAGAAAAAATTGAAATGATTAGACCTTGTTGGATTAAAATAATCAATTAAACAACAAATTTATTAATTATAAAGCCCAATAAAAGTCTAAGCCTAAGTCTAAAACTAAGTCTAAGTCTACATTTAATTAAGGGACTAATTGAATTATGACATAAGTTAAAATATTGGAAAATATAATCAAACTCTAGGAAAAATGGGGAATAAAATTTAAAGGTTGGATAAAATGCACATGCGTGCATGAAAATAATTAAAGGGATTTTTAAAATAGGAAGAAATAAAATATGAAAGAATATGTGTACACATAGAATAGTATCTAGAGTCAAGCTACCACTAGTCTAACTAGAAGAAGACTCCTAATCCAACTATAACTAATATCTAGTTAGGAGACACTCATTAAAT
>SNQJ01S0008239.1:68317-94085 GCA_010110895.2 Picea sitchensis
CTTTTCTAGCTGTCAGATCTAGAAAAAGGTGCATAAGAGTTAACCTCCAAGTCCTTTGGACTTCACAACTTCGATGAAGTTTATGTGTTATAGAGAAAAAGGGGCCGAAGCCCAAAGTTTTGAAGTCCCGGAGGGGATCTACACCATAGATTCGGGGAGAAGTGTTACCGTTGGATTTGACCAAGGATAGATCAGAGTCATTAGATCACGTCAAAAGAAAGAGGTGAGGCATAGCGGTGAAAAATAGATCTCAACCATCAAATATTCGTGCAAGTGATTGTGATCCGTAGATCTCACAACATTTCGGAAGTTCGACACTTCGGGAGAAATGGAGTGTGCTAGAGTGAAAAATTTTGAAGTCCCAAATTTCGAAGTTGATCCAGACCATTCATTAAAGAAGACACGTGTTGGTAGATCAATGTATTTGAGAGTTTGACGTTCGGGAGAAACAAAGTGTGCTAAGGAGAAAAATCTCGAAGTCACGAAGTGCAGAGTTAATCTGGATTGTTCATCAAAAGGGACACATGTTGACAGATTGGCTTGTTCAGGAATTCAACATTCGGGAGAAACAAGGTGTGAATAGAGAGAAAACTCTCGAAGTCCCTAAGTCTACATTTAATCTAGACCGTTCATCAAAAGGGACACGTGTCGACAGATCGACTTGTTCAGGAATTCGACATTCGGGAGAAATGAGGTGTGAATAGAGCGAAAAGTCCCAAAGTCCTGAATTTTGGAGTTAGTCCAGACCATTCGTCGAAAGAAACGCATGTCATAAGATCAACTTGTTCAGGAGTTCGACATTTGGGAGAAATGGAGTGTGCTAGTGTGGAATCTCTCGAAGCCCCGAAACCCGAAGTCCCGAAGCCGAAGAACATAAGTGGCATGGCATGATGATGTCACCAGTGGTGATGTGGAGCTTTCCTAGACATGTTACGTTCCACCACCTTAGTTGTTGACAACTGTACTATGTGGACCTCGGAATGTAATAAAGTTCTGGAGTTTGGCGTTTGGGAGTTCGACGTTTGGGAGAATTGGAGTGTGCAAGTGTAAAATATTTCGAAGCCCAAAGTCCCGAAGTGACATGGCCTGTTGACGTCACCAGGGATGACATGGACACATGGGATGTGTGCCATGTGTCAGTGATTTAAGAACCTTTGGAAGACAGAAATTCCAGTTAGAATGTGACACATGTCATCCACCATATTGGGCCACGTTTCCACTTCTAGTGTTTTTCCATGTGACACTCCTCTCAAGCATCGGTAGTGGGGCCCATGAGGAATACATAAAGTATTTAAAACCTTCGAGAAGAATTTAACTAGACTAGGCCCACAATTACTTGACCCCACTAGACGCGTGGCACCAGATCGTGAAGTCCAGAGACTTGGTACTCCAGAGGAAAGGTGTTACAATTAGCATTGGGTAGAGAACTCTCGAAGGTCGGATTTAATCCCAACCGTTGGTCATAAGGGACGCGTGGTGTTAGATCCCAAGGTCCCGAGACTTGACACTCTGGAAGAAATGGTTCATGATGGAATGGGAGGAAGAAATCCCCAAAGTTGCGTAGCACCGAAGTAGGTGACATGATGACATCATCGAGGGTGACGTGGAAGTATTCGGAGATTCGCGGTTTGTGAGTTTTTGGGTGTGCAGATGTGAAATCCTCCGAAGTCTTGGAAACCCGAAGCTCTGAATTCCTAGAGATAGGAAATCCCGAAGCATTGGATGTGACATGGAATGATGACATCACCTAGGTGACATGGATCTCTCCTAGGCATGCCAGGTGTCATATGACTTTGTACCTGGCAACAATTGTAGCAGTCTAGAGACTTGGAACTCTAGAAGGATTGAGAGTATGGTCAATCCAAAACTCCCAAAGCCCAGATTTCTGTAGTAAATATTAGTCATTGGATGCTGGGGAGCCAAGGACCATTGATCCACCCCACTTCACGAGTTCAAAAATGTGGCACTCTGAGAGATTTGTTGTGATGTGCTTTGGAAACCATCGAAGCCCGGAGTCTCGAAGCTCCTATCCACCGTAGAACTGAAAAGGGAATGTAGACCGTATAAACACCGTCCTTCACGAGTTCACCAATTCAATGTTTTATGATGTTTGTGATGTGCGAAAAGGGAAACCTCCGAAGCTCCGGAGCCCCAAATTTTCAAGGCTTCAGATAAGCGCCCAACTATTAACACTTGTCACAAGTGAATTAAGGGTTGAAGAAAAGGGGCTAGCACCCGAAAGTGATTTGTAGAACATAATAGGGCTCAGAGATAGAGCCGTGGTGATTCTTTATCAACAAAGACCCGCAGAAAATGGAGTCTGATATTCTTTTGTTGAATCATATTGTTTAAGTTATTCTGGAGAATTATTAAGTCTAATAGCCCAACAAAAATTTAGTTGACTGCACATTTTGCAGAGTTAGCAATTGTCAGAACTGAACAAGATTGTTACATAGTGAAGAGAAATGGAAGAGGCTCATGATGCTTACAGTTCAGAGGATGAATCTAGAGGAATGGATGTCCATTTGGGAGTTGAAGGAACAAACTCCAATGGGTATGGAGAACAAATAGATAAAGATGTGAGCATGATGAAAATCATTAAAAATTTGCAAAAAAATGTATAAATTCACCGGGAAGATAATGAAAGGCTTAAGAGAGCCAACAAGTAATAGGAAGACTTAAATATGAAGTTAATGTAGATCCTGGAAATAATTGGAAATCATTTTTATAAGGAGAGTGGCTCCAGCAAATCAGGAAGTCACGAGACCCCTGAGAAGAAAGGAAGATCAAGGAGTGGTAGCAGAAATCACCGACACTCCCAAAAGAATTACCATAGCAAAGCACACAATAGCTCAAGTCCATCCCCTACCAAAAAAAATAGGAGGTATGGGGTGGATGAGTTGAAAGAAGAAATGAATAAGATCAAACCTTCTACTTTTAATGGAGAGCATAAGAAGGATGAATATGCTCATACATGGTTGTTAGGAATGAGGAAGTACTTCCAATTGCAAAAATATTCTTCTCACACAGAGGGGAGAATTTCCATCTACCAACTTAAAGGAAAGGCATCCATATGATGGGATCAGYTGGTGCAAGTACAATGCYTTAGGGAGAAAAATGTGACTTGGAAGGATTTCAAGAAACATTTTGAAAAGAAGTACTTAGCCATGAGATACTATGACAAGAATATGAAAGATTTCTTTGAACTTAAACTGGGCAGCATGACTATAGATGAATATGAAAGGATATTTCTAGAGGTTTTGAAGTATGTCCCTTTCATTACAGATGAGACAGTAAAGATCCAGAGATATCTGAGTGGGCTGCCATCTTTCATCAGTGATAAAATCCAATATGATGATCCCAAGGCTCTGGAATAAACTATAAGGAGAGAAAAATGCTTATATGATCAGCAAAAAGGAAATCCTACTTTCCAAAATGCTTGGGAGCGAAACAATAAATTCAAGAAGGAATAGAGGCATAAGGGAAACAAGCCACCATTTTTTAGAAATAGTCCTTAAGGACAACCAGTTTTGAGAGAGCCCAGGATGGCTGAAGTAGGTGGGAAAAGGCCAAGGCAGACACCTATGCAATCTTGGGGCTGTAAAGGAGACCACATGATCCAAAATGGATCCATAGAAGGCTAATAATAACTCAGAACTCACAGAGGAAACTTAGAATTCTCATAATGTCTCTAGTAGACAGAGAAAGGGAAAAAATTCAAAGTTCCCAAAACTTAGTGAAAATCACATGATCACGAAGAGCGCGTCGTAGGATTTCTAACAACGCAAACATATCGTCAAATAGAGTTACAAATTGAAAGATAATCGCGGTCAAAGTTTGGTCAACCTAGCCCAGTCAACAGGGGATGAGTCAGTATCTGTATTGCTTACGTCAACATCTGTATGGATGATGTCATCATTCGTACATGCACGTGGAATAGCAGGGAAGTGACATGTAACATGATGACATCATCATGATGACATGGAAACACCAGAGGCAGCCATGTGTCACCCGGTTATTATATTTTTGGACCGATTCGTGGACCAGTCGGATTGTGCCACGTGGAAGTCCGTACAGTCCATATGACTGACATGGCATGATTCCTTTCCAGGGGGTAGTGTGGCCCAATGAGGGGCTGCCACATGGACCAATCAAGGTCTACCACATGGCAGACGGGAAACACCCAATAACAACCCGTGAACGAATTTCAAAAATATAAATTGGTGGGTCCGCCAAATCTGGCATACCACACCAACTTTAGCAGCAAGTTGGAAGGACTTCTAGTGATTCCACTAAAGTTAGCGATGGGTCAAATTTATTGCAAATATATATACAACCAACATACCAAAAACAGAGTCTGTGGGATTCGACCCCGGAGCCTTTGCCTATGCCCAAGCCTTAACATATCCTCCCATAACCACTACGCCGCGGGTACCACTTGGTGCATCCACCCACAATTAAATTTAAAAAGGTGCAATCTACCCAAATACGGGGAGAGGCATAGACCATACGACCCGTGGACACAAAGTTCGAGGCGATACAATCATCATTGCAGGTTGCAAAGGGAACGAAAATCGAGACAAAATTCTTCTTGGGCCTGGGAGTGCCAGAGTTAGATCGAAGTGTGGAGAAAATCATTTTTGGGTAATTCGACGCCATGAACTCAATGGTGTTGTTTGTTTTCTGATCTAAGCATTATTTCTATAGCTTGATTTCAGAATGAGGTATACTTATGTATTTTGCCAAATTCTTTCGCTAAGTTAATGAAAGAGCCCACCCATTTGAGAGAAGGACCTGGAGATGTATTCCACCAGGGAAGAACTCTGTTATCAAGTTTTTGTGTTCAGATATGATGCTTATGTCTCTAAATTTTGAGTTTTCCCTTCTTTAATGGTGCACTTTAATTTATGCTCATTTAATGCAATTCTTTATAAGTCATGATGAAAAGATCTTGTATCATGTTGGTATCAAAGAAGTTGTCTTTGATTTGAATTGTTGAGTTCGAATGCTTACTAGGGCCAAGCATAAACAGGGTGAAGGAAATCTTAGGACTTTCAATCTCGAAGTTGGTCTTGTATCCAGAAGGAAGAAAATGGCAGAAGAGGATAAGTGTGATGAACAAGAGAAAAACTTTCACATGGTCTTTTATCGAATGCCAGAAATGGTCGAGTGAATGTATGGAGATTACGAGAAGAGGATGAAGAAGAAAGGGAAGAAAAAGGAAGCACATGCAGATGATGATGCTTTGGTAAACCAAGGAGTTGGAGGAGATCCTCCTGAGCCTCCGTCTTCACCTTCGAGTTCTAGTTATTCTTCCTCTGAGCATTCTCATCATTCTCATCATTCTAGCCATAAAGCCTCTTTTAGGAAACCATTATTAAAGCTTGATGTAAAATTTTCTTTACCTATGTTTAATGGAGATGCTAATCCTAAAAATCTAGATAATTGGATCCGACAAGTTGAAGTGTATTGTCGTGTCCAGCATATTGATGAAGAGGAAGTTAAAGTGCAACTGGCCTCTCTTCAGTTGGAAGGCATCGCTCTCGTATGGTGGGAGATTAAGCTTCAAGACANGTCTACCCATATTCTATTTAAACTAGGTATCCACCCAACCATGGGGGAGGGGGCACAGACTGTACGACCTGTAGGCACGTTTTTGAGGAGGTACAACCATTATTGCAGGTTGCAAAGGGAACATAATTTAGTGGTGTTGTTTGTTTTCTTCTTGGGGAGACAAAATTCTTTTTGGGCCTTGGAGTGCCAGAGTCGGATCGAGGCATGGAGATAGTCACTTTTGGGTAATTCGAAGCCACGAATTCAATGGTGTTGTCTGTTTTCTGATCTAAGCATTATTTCTGTAGCTTGATTTTTTAGAATGAGGTATACTTATGTATTTTGCCAAATTATTTTTCTTAGTTAATGAAATAGCCTACCCATTTGAGAGAAGGACTTAGAGACATAGGCCACGAGGGAAAAACTCTGTTATCAATTTTTTTTGTTCATATTTGATGCTTATGTCTCTTCATTTTTGATTTTTCCCTTCTTTAATGGTGCACTTTAATTTATGCTCATTTAATTCAATTCTTTAGAAGTCACGATGAAAAGATCCCAGATCATGTTGGTATCAGAGGAGTCGTATTTGACTTGAATTTTTGAGTGTGAATGCTTACTAGGGCCAAGCATAAGTAGGGTGAAGGAAATATTAATACTTTCAATCCCGAAGTTGGTTATGCATCTAGGAGGAAGAAAATGGTAGAAGAGGACAAGCGTGATGAACATGAGAAAAATTTTCACATGGTATTTTATTGCATGTAAAAAATGGTCGAATGAATGTATGGAGATATGAGAAGAGGATGAAGAATAAAGGGAAGAAAAAGGAAGTACATGCAGATGATGATGCTTCATTAAACCAAGGGGTTGGAGGATATCCTCCTGAGCTTCCATCTTCACCTTCGAGTTCTAGTTATTCTTCCTCTGAGCATTCTCATCATTCTCAAGATTCTAGCCATAAAGCCTCTTTTAAGAAACCATTATTAAAGCTTGATCTAATTTTTTTTTTACCTATGTTTAATGGAGATGCTAATCCTGAAAAGATAGATAATTGGATTAGACAAGTTGAAGTGTATTGTTGTGTCCAACCTATTGATGAAGAGGAGGTTAAAGTGCAATTGACTTCTCTTCGGTTGGAAGGGACCGCTATCATATGGTGGGAAATCAAGCTTTAGGACAAAAGTAAGTGTGATAATCTTCTTTCCTCATGGTTGGAATCTAAATTAGTGATAAGGAAGAAATTTTATCCATTAGGGTATTTACATAAAGCAATGATGGAATGGAAAACTTTAAGGAAAAGTAAAGGTCAAACTGTACAAAGTTTCACAGAAGAATTTAGGAAGAAATCTCTTGCATTGAACATTCCTTTGGATTCTTATGAAACTTTAATGAAGTATATTGGTGCACTTCACAGTTATATTCGTCATACTTTTCTCTTGTTTAACCCCACTAGTATTGATGAAGTTTGTGTGAAATCCACTCACCTTGATAATAGGGGGAATCATGTTCAAGAAGATCCCACAAAGAAACCTTCCAATTTCCCACAAAAGACTTTTAAGAAGTTTAAAAGGAAGGACAAGAAGACCGCTACAGTAACGAGAGAAGGAGGAAAAATATCTTGCACTCATTTCAAGAAGAGTGACCACGATGAAGAACATTGTTGGAAACTGCATCCAAGAAAGAAACCAAAACAGTTCGGTCGAAAGGGGAAGGAAAATACCATTGCTACAATGCAGTAAGATCTTGGTTCTGATTCAAGAGATGAAGGAAAGATCATAGCAGTTGGAGTACAAGGTAAATATTCTCTTCATGCTAGTTCAAGTTCCAATGATGAATCTCATGTTGATGAATGAAAGAGGAATGAGTTATTTCATATAATATTTGTATCTAAACATACTAAGATAGATACATTATTTGATCCGGGTTCCCAAGTAAACTTAATATCTAAAGCACTTGTCAAGAAGATGGGTCTTGAAACAAAACCACATCCGAAGCCTTATCCTTTTGGTTGGGTATGTGATAAAGAAAAACTTAATGTCACCAAACAATGTAGGATAAGATTTGATATTTCTTTAAAGTTGATTTTTGAAGTGGATTTGGATGTTGTATCACTTGATATATGTGGCATAGTGTTGGGAAGTCCTTATATTTATGATAGAAAAACAATCTTCTTTCGTCATGAGAACAAATACCACCTTACTAAGGGGGGAGTGGAATATATTGTTAGATCTCACAACATGAGGGTAAATAAAACACTTGTTAGTGCAGGGAAAATGAAAAAACTCATAAACATTAATAAGAGATATTCACTCATGGTAATCAAAGAGAAAGATGTCGGGACATCCGATGCTTTATAAGGGTGTGATCCATTTCATAAAAATGAATTAATTGATATTGTTTCTAAGTATGATGATATTTTTTAGGAACTAGATGGATTACCTCCTAAGAGGGAAATCCAACATGAGATACATCTTCAGCAGGATTATCCTCTTCCTAATGTGGGCATGTATAGGATGTCAATTGTGGAGATGACAAAGATCAAGAAGCAAGTACAAGACTTATTGGATCAATGGGTCATTAGGCCTAGTTCATCTCCTTGTGGTTCTCCGGTCGCGATGGTGCCAAAGAAGGATGGAACATGGTGAATGTGTGTTGATTACCAAGATTTAAATAAAATCATGGTGAAAAATCGATACCCTCTTCCTCGCATAAATGATTTACTTTATCGATTGAAGAATGCTGTTTATTTCACTAAGTTGGATTTACACAGTGGATATCATCAAATCAGAGTCGCGGAACATTATGCATGGAAAATTGCCTTTAAAACCAAACAATGATTTTTTGAGTGATTAGTTATGCCGTTTGTGCTTTTTAATGCTCTGACAAATTTCATGTCTGTGATGAATGATGTATTCAGGCCTTTCCTAGATGACTTTGTGATTGTATATTTAGACAACATTCTTGTTTTTAGTGGGACTTGGGATGAGCATGTGAGGCATGTAAAGAAAGTATTGGATACTTTGAAAAGGAAAAAGATGTATGTAAAACTGTCTAAATGTGAATTTGGCAAGACTACACTTGTGTACTTAGGTCATATTGTAGGAGGAGGAAAATTGAAAATTGATCCTTCCAAAATTGATGTAATTGTAAAATGGCCTAAGCCAAAAAGTGTAACTAAAGTTCGAAGCTTCTTAGGTGCAGTAAAATATTGGAGGAGATTCATTCCCAACTTCTCCTTTATAGCAACTCCTTTGCATGCCTTAACCGGTGTGAAGAAAACTTTTCAGTGGGAAGGAAAGAAACAAAAATATTTCAACATTTTGAAGGAGAAGATCAGTATCGCACTAGTATTAACACTGTCGAATATTTAACATCCTTTTGAGATCGAGATAAATGCCAACAAATATGCCATGGGTGTAGTATTGATGCAATAGCGTAAGCCTATTTGTTACCACTCTGAAACTTTTAACCAAGTTGTTGTTAACTATCCTACATATGATAAGGACTTGTATGGATTAGTCCAGAGCGTAAAGAAATGGAAGCATTACTTATTAGGGAAGGAAACAATCATACATACAGATCACCATCCCTTACAATATCTTCAAGCACATACCAAATTGCAAAAATCTTGACACTACAGGTGGATGGGTTTTCTACAACACTTTCATTTAGTAATCAAGTACAAAAAGGGTACAAGTAACAAGTTAGATGATATGATTTCTAGACCTCCTATTGTTTTTTCTATTGTTTTGAAGAATAATTATTTATCTCATGATAGCTATGTAGAAAAATATGCCATCGATGAATATTTTAAAGAAGTATATGCGAAGCTAACCTTTAGTGCACAAGTAGAGAACTATTGTCTGCAGGGAAAACTACTCTACCATCTTGGAAAGATATGTATTCCTACAAGTGAATGAGTCCATGTAATACGAGAAGCCCACACTTCTCTTGATTCTAGGAATTTTGGGGTAGGAAAAACTATGGCTCATTTGCAGAGGTTTTGTTACTGGACTCAAATGAAAGAAATTGTAACTAAATATGTAAAGGGGTGTGTGATGTGTTCTAATTGTAAGCCCACTAATAGAAAACTGGGGCTATACTCACCACTTCCTGTTCCATCCCATCCATGGGAAATTGTCTCCATGGATTTTGTAGGGGGTTTACCGATGACCAAAGGGGCTCATGATTATTTGTATGTTGTAGTAGATAGGTTCAACAAGATGTGTATCTTGATGCCATGCAAAAATCAGGTCATTGCTGAGAAAACTGCTAATCTCTTCTTTCAGTATGTTTTGGTTCACTTTGGAATACCCACATCCATTGTATTGGATCGAGATACTTAATTCCTTGGGGACTTTTGGACTAGATTGTGGAGCATGGTGGACACTGAATTGAAGAGGACCATTGCTTTCCATCCATATACTGATAGAGAAATAGAGGTGGTAAACCGAACAATGGTACTTTTTCTTTGAGGCTACTGAAACAAACATCCCAAGTTATGGGATGAATAGATACCCTATGTACATCATGCGTACATCCAAGATTTACATTTATCCACTCAGAGTTCACCTTTTGAGACATGTTTTGGGTACCTACCAAAGGTTCCTTTGGACTTCATGTATGGGAGAGATGCCGATGTGAATGAAGAATGAATAGAGGACAGAGCCCACAAGTTCATCCAAAGGATCCAACAGATACACTAGAACGTCAGGGAATAATTGGAGAAAATTTAAGCACAATATAAAGCTCGACATGACAAGCACAGGGTTGATCATCAGTTCTAGGTTGGATATCGGGTATGGCTTCACATCAACAATGAGAGATTCAAGGGTGAAGGAAAGAAACTCAAGACCACTCGTTATGGACCCTTCACTATCTTGGAGAAAAGTGGTACCAATGATTTTTGTCTATATCTTCCACCTTACATGCATATTTACTCAGTTGTGAACGTTGAGAACTTGAAACTTTTTTAGCCTCCTATGATTTACCAATACCTTCAGTTGATGAGTTTGCACCTGAGTACTGGGATAAGATACAAGAAGATATCATCTTGGACAGGAGGATGAGGACTTCACGTAGGGGTGATGTTGAGTCTCTTCGAGTAGGCTTAAAAGGAACACATCCAAGAAAGGAAAATTGGATTGAGAAGGACAAAGTGAGGGAACTCTTCCCTCACTTACCTGTTGATTGATGAAATATTTTGGTGGTCCAAAAATCTCTCAGTGGGAAGGTGTGATCCAAAAAGGATCCAGAGAAGGCTACCAAAAACTTAGAACTCATAGAGGCAACTAAGAATGCTTAGAATGGCTCCAACAAACAAAGAAAGGGAAAAAATTCAAAGTTTCCAAAACTCAGTGAAAATGGCATAATCGTGAAGAGCACGCTGCGAGATTTCTAATGACACAAACGACTCATCAAACAGAGTTACAGATTGAAATATATTAATGGTAAAAGTTGTGGTCAAACATGGCAAGTCAATAGGGGCCACATCATCATCCATACTACTGACATGGCAGGATGACGTCAGCATGTATACTGCTGACATCAACATACCACATGGTAGCACTAGAGGATGCCACATGTCACCTGCCAATAAGATTTTTGGGGCCCCATTTGGACCAGTAGAAAAGTTCCACATGGCACCACCCAAGGGTCGCAATGTGGCCCAACCAGGACATGACATGTGGCCTTACCGAGAGGTGCCATGTGTCCTATACAAAGCTTACATGGAGGGGACATCAGCATGACTGGGTAGCTAGGTGGGCCAATCCAAGGATGCCACATGGCCTAATCAAAGGGTGCCACATGGCATCCCTGAAATGCCCTATTGGCATAGAGGAAGACCCAGGGTTCAACACTACAACAATGCACCAACAAAACCCTAACTACCGGCCCTTTCGGCAACACCTGCAAAGCAGATGAAGTCTCACCCGAGGTAGAGGCATGGGTGGTTGTAGGAGTCAAGTGTCTGCAACCTTAGCTGGGACATAGATCTATAATTGTACTACTTTAATAAAGCAATTGGCACCTTCAGTTCTTAATCATGCAATCATTATCTACTTCACTAATAAAACAGAGCCTCATAGTATTCACAGTAATCTACTGTATACAAGCACTTAGCATAAGTAAAATAGGTCAGATGTAACTGATCAAGAAGTGAGCATATTCATGTACATTAGATCTAACATTAAATACATCATTAGCACTGAGCATAAGTAGATCTATCTAATCATCTCAAAGCACTAAGAAAATAAGACATAAGCATATTCAGGCAAGCACCAAGCAAGATAACACAATGTTTATGTGGTTCACCCCCCTCCTGGGGCTAGGTCCACCAACTCTTCTTCTTTATTTCCTTTAGTCAATCTGTTACATCACAAAGCCTCTAACCCTTACTTCACATAGGACATAATATCTGCGTAGCTTGCTAGATCCTTCTTCCTTGCGTTACATCACTAAGCCTTTCACAATATTTCACAACTAATTGCACTCAGCTCTGCAAGTCTCTTAAAACCATGCACAAAGCATAAAAAACCCTACTTGCAATTAACATACATTCACATCACTTAGATCTAGCACTTAGCCTTTCATTCATCTCTCCCTCTTCTTCCTAGCCTCTGCATCTATTTATATACAAAATAGGCCTAAACATGGGTAAACCCATGGGTCGACATCCCTTTCCCGTTACATATTCCCAAAAACCCAAAAAGAGGCCCAAAAGGGGGCCGAGATCCCGTGATATCTGCTCTGTCTTGCTCTCCTCCTTTGACAAGCTATCTAAGTCCCAAAATAGGTCAACATGACTAAGAAACTCTCAAAACTTGGTCAAGGGCCAACAAGCCCCCAACACGCACCCATGACTTGTCCCGAGTCACTCTGGTCTGAACAGTTCTACCTCAATGCCTCGAGCTTGGCCCAAGATACTTTGACTTGCTTCTNTGGCGTATTTCTCGGTGAACTCCTAGATCACTGTGTCATTCAATGGTCCCTCCAGGAGTTGTTCTGCTATGAGGATGACCTGGTCTAGCTCTGCTTCGTGGCTCTCAACCTCTGTAAACGACATACATGCCTTGTCTTGCATAGGTTGAAGTTGTTGAGTGACTTCCATCACTTTTCTTTGAATCATATGAATCAGTTGTTAAGCTGTACGTTGTTCATGAGATATCTTCATTATATCTACTGCTGATAGGGCCTTCAGATATGCCTGTAGCATATTCGCATGCTGTTTTTCTTCCTGGAGATGTGACTCCAGCGCCTGCAATTCTGGATTCTCTATAAGGTTTTCATATGTCTGGGTTCTTTTGTTACTTAGCTTCTTGCACTCCAAGGCAAGAGCTTTTAATCTTCTAACTGCGCTGTGAGCAGTTACTTCTTGTTGGTCTCTTATCTCTTGAGGGGTTTTGAGTACAACACAGAGCTCTAGTTCTGCGATGCGTTGTTGTATCTTCTGGATTACCTCTTCCAGTTGTGCCACCTACTATGGAACGTGTTCCTTGGTCTGTACTTCAATGATTGTCATAGAGAAAAGTGCTCTATTGACCCTTTCCTTAACTTCAATTTGCTCGGCGAGCAACTGTTCCTTGCTTTGCTGTAGCTCTTCTTTCTCTTCATCCCACTTTGCTTAGAGATAATTTTTTTCTCGTTCTACATTGCTGTTTTGTTCTAACAGATCTCCCTGTGCTCGTGCCAGAGCCTGGGTGGCTTGTGTAGTTTCTTATTGAGCTTGTCGAAGGTGAGCTTCGACTGTATCAGAAATCTGGTGTAATTGAGCGGGCTCATCACCTATTTCTGGTGTTCTAATTGCCAGGGGCCCAATGGATACTGCACAGCTGGACTGTAGTGCCTACTGCACTTCTTGAAGCTTGACCTTGATGCGAATAAAAACCTCCTCCTTCTTGGCTTCCTGCTTCTCTTCTATCTATAGCAAAGCATCGTTCAGTGTAGCGACAATGAAGTCAAAGTCATCTGAGGTTAGGGTGGTCTCAAACTTGGTTCTAGTTGCTTTAATTTTCTTCCTTGAAGAAGGTTTCAGAGGGGAACCCTTCCTTTTCTTCGAGGGATCCTCCTCATCTCTTGGTGGTGTAACCATGCCTTTCTTCTTCTCTACTTCTATGCCATCACCCCCTTGCTCAGCTGAAATATACATGGTCTTTACAGATGGGCTGTCTAAATCATCGACCTCTTCAGTCTTCTTTATCTTGCTAGGTTCGGTTGTATCCGATGAAATTTCGGGGCTGTCAACATTAGACATCTTTGCAGGGTCTGCTGGAACAAGGAGGTCCACTGACCATTCCTTGATAATCTCCTCCATGTCATCCTCCGTTAATTTGTAGTATGACTGTATCTATTGGTGATGCTCATCAGCGTGCGCGGTGATGTAGATGAAGTGGCGACCTTCGCTAAATTTCATCAATAGCCTAAATTTGTGAAGTGTGTTCAGGGTTATGTGAGGCATGGTTTGTATGGATACCTTCAACTAGTTATAATACGTGTGGAAGATGACATTTGATTGCCACTGTTTGTTCATGTTGTTGGAATACCACAACGTACTGAAATTCACGACCAGTGGTTCAAAGGGCTCGACATTCGGGAAGGTTGCACCTTCCGGCATATCCCATGCAATGAAAGAAATTAATATGAGCAACCAACTAAAATGGAACTCATACCCCTGGTCCTACGCTTCCTTGCAGTCTAGTTCTAGTTGGTTCACCAAGTATTTGGCCCAATTCATATGTAGGCCCTTTGCGCACTTCCCTGCGAGGTCGACTACAAATTCGATTACTTGGTTTAGTCAATTCTTGTAAACTAGCTTGCCTACGATCAACTGACAGGCAAGGTGCACTGTACCGCTCTAGATAGAGGCTACCTTGTAGCCTTTCATGCCCTTATTTACATCTCCATACGTATCCTTTATCCTCTGGGCAAGAGCGTGATCTGCGGACTTTCCGAGGTAGAAATCCTGTGGGTCGGGGGCCTACATGCTTAGCCCTATGATCTAATTGATCAAAGTCGGATCCACTGTGATGCGATGATTCAACCATACGTATCCTCCATGATAGCAAGACAACATCAAATTGATGCATGCGTTTACTTCTTTATGCCTCCCGAAGTGAGGAATCTTCATTACATTAAGTAGCGTTGACTGTGCGAGGTTCTGGGTCCATGATTGAGTGATAATCTTGGAGTTCTTTCCTTTGGTTCGCGTCAGATATTTATGAGGGGTGAGCATACTATAAACCTTCCTATCACCGAGGTTGAAGTCACTAAACTTCAACGCGGTGAGATTATCCTGGTCGACAAGAATTGCGCACACTTCTTTTGGAAGGTACACAGTGATCAAAGCATACTCAAATTCGTGGGGTACACTGTCACGATTGATGGCACTGCTCAGAGGTGGTAGATAAGTAGGTAGAATTCTTAGAATCAGCTTAGCATTCGTGATGTCATCTATGTGCTTAGTGCACTTCTCATCGGTTGGCCGGGATGGACTAGCTTGAGTAGTGGAAGGAGAGGCCTACAGTCCTCTCGTCAATGATGCTTGTACACCTATAGACAACCCTTGCTTTGGCATGACTCTCTCTATCATCAAGTCGATAAAAAATTCCTCAGCGGATTTCTCTGCAGCGTTCAATTCTTCCAACATATGCACTCAAGATAAATAATTCATGGGAATGGGGAACAACTCAGACATGGTAATGAGATAGAGAACGATAACACAATGATCACTATATAAACTTGGATTAGGCTGTGGGCTTGAATTCACGATTTGGTAAAAGTGTTCTCGGTGCATGGCGTGACGAGATAAATAGGTAATTCGACAATGGTTGGATTGCAACAGGTACGAGCCTCCATTAACTCCTGTTCGATCCGTTATGGCACGGTCCAATGGTTGGATGACAAGCCTTTATTTCTTTTCTATCCATTCGGAGAGGAAGTCAAACAGATATATTGGCTCCAACGACTATATTTCTTTGTCATGGCGAAGTGCCATGTGTCACTATTCTGATATCTCGATGAAGCTCCAATTATGCAATTTTTCTTTATGTGAGGTCTCCTCTAGAACCTCTTATAACCTTTCAGTATTAGCTCTTTTCTTTCTTAACTTTCTATCCTTCTTTCCAGTGAGCTTCGTCTCGATAATTCTTTTCTCATTCTGATTCTTTTCTTCTTTGGTCTTAGTTACTTCACACTGTTGAAATTATTTCCTAGGGTTCCTGGATAATAATTCTTCTATGTCTGGGATAGGTAATTCAATATCCTGAGGATCCTCTATTGTTCTCTTAGCTTCGACATCCGGGTTGCTAGTATTAAATATTTGTGATCTGCTCTTCTGTTCCTCAATCAAGTGCATGATCCTTCTGGTCATAAAGTATTTTAACTCTTGCTTCTTCTGTTCCAAAACTTCTTCTTCTTCCTTTCGTTTAGCTTGATCTCTATCAATCCAAGGTTTTCCTATTAGCATGGTAAACGGGGGACTGTCTTCAACAAATTTAATAATCTCAAAGTCTTTTTCTGTCGAAGTTCCATTGACAGTCATAGGTACCCTAGTGAGCCTTCCACATAGGTTTACAAGCTTTCTTCTGAATAAACTTATTCCTCCTAGTGAAGGGATCATATCAGGCCTTCCTATATCTTCCCAGGTTCTCTCTGACATAATATTCATCTGTGTTTCCTCATCCAGAACACAGTCAACGTCGAAGTTCCCTATTCTTTATTCGATGCATTCCTTCTCTTTGAAGATCTATGATAAGCTGACATGTTGGTGGTCATTCAGGGTTTCTTTTATATGTATCATTACTTTCTTCGATTCTTGCTGGGTTTCTGCCTTTTCTGGATCTGCCTTAGGGTTCTCTTGATTCAAATTCATTCCTTCAAGCTTAGTGATCATTCTATGGAAATCCAACACTTCATGGTCCATAGCCTTACAACAAAGACAACTAGGTATTCTGCTAGGGCATTCCTTAGCAAGATGTCCTATTCTTTGACAACTATAACAGAGGGTTAATCCTCTCTTTATTTTAAATGATCCCCAACTTCTTCTGTACTGCACACTAGGATCGTATGAGCTAACCTGAAACAAATTCTTTCTAGGGTCCTTCATCCATTTGTTAGTCCAAGCATTCTTTCTATGCATAGGTATAACATATCTTTCATTATTCATATCAAATATTTTTTCATATATCAGTGCCCTAGTTTTTAATCTAGGACAAAATCTATCAAACATACCTATATTCATACTCTAGAAACAAAAATTTCCACTTATCTTACTTTTACAGAGAACAAAGCTTACAGATCTAAGACTTTTTTTTTTCTTTTTTTTTTTAACTATTCTTACCTTTATCACAACACAGAGCTTGCAGATCTTACCTCTTTTAGTCAAAAGTTTCCACTTTTACCTTTCTTAGAGCACAAAGTTTTCAGATCTTGCTTCTTTTCTTCATATCAGACCTCCTTTCTTCAAATCGGGTTTCTTTCCTTCAGATCTGGACTTCTCTCTTTGGCTCGGAGCTTCATAGGTCAAGTAAAATGTTGGCACTAGGGAAGCATATCTATGCACAGAGCTTTCACACTTTCAGAATGAATTTTTGCACAAAGATTCCTCTTTCTTAGTTCCCAGCAATCATAGTTTCAGGTCCCAACAACAGAACCATTTGTTGGCATAGGGGCAGACCCAGGGTTCAACTCTACAACAACGCACCAACAAAACCCTAACTATCGACCCTTTCGGCAACACTTGCGAAGCAGAGGAAGTCTCACATGAGGTAGAGGTACGGGTGGTTGCAGGACTCAAGTGTCTGCAACCTTAGTTGGGACACAGATCCATGATTGTACTACTTTAATAAATCAATTGGCACCTTTAGTTCTTAATCATGAAATCATTATCTACTTCGCTGATAAAATAGAGCCTTACAGTATTCATAGTAATCTACCGTATACAAGCACTTAGCATAAGTAAAATAGGTTAGATGTAACTGATCAAGCATTGAGCATATTCATGTACACTAGATTTAACATTCTATACATCATTAGCACTGAGCATAATCATATCTATCTAATCATCTCAAATCACTAAGAAAAGAAGACATAAACACATTCAGGCAAGCACCGAGAAAGATAACATAGTGTTTACGTGGTTCACCCCCCTCCCGGGGCTAAGTCCACCAACTCTTCTTGCTTATTTCCTTTAGTCAATCTGTTACATCACAGAGCCTCTAACCCTTACTCTACACAGGACAAACGATTTGCACAACTTGCTAGATACTTATTCCTTGCGTTACAACATTAAGCCTTTCACAATCTATCACAACTACTTGCACTCAACTCTGCAAGTCTCTTACAATCATGCACAAAGCATCAAAAACCTTACTTTCACTTAGCATACATTCACATCACTTAGATATAGCACTTAGCCTTTCATTCGTCTCTCCCTCTTCTTCCTAGCCTAGGAATCTATTTATATACAAAATAGGCCTAAACATGGGCAAACCCATGGGCCGACATCCCTTTCCCGTTACATATTCCCAAAAACAAAAAAAAGAGGCCCAAAAGGGGGACGAGATCCCGTGATCTCCACTTTGTCTTGCACTCCTCCTTCGACAGGCTGTTGAAGTCCCAAAATAGGTCAACATGACCAAGAAAATCTCAAAACTTGGTTAAGGGCCAACATGCCCAATGAGGGCCCATGACCAGAAATAAAATACACACACACACACACACACACACACACACATAACAGGGCCCCACCAAATCAGATGGAGGTCTCACCATATCTGGTGCATCCACCAAGTTTAGAATCCGGCCACCAATTTTACGGAAGGTTGTAACCAAGACCCCCCAAAAGGGGAGGCCCATGGGTTTGACCCCGGGACCTCCCCCCACATGTAATGCCTTAACATTAGCGACGAAAACCAACTCGCCCAATGGTCTTGTTGGGAAATCCATCCACCCAGATTCTATTTAAAACAGGTATCCACCCAACCATGAGGTAGGGGGTGCGAACCATACGACCTGCGTGCACACTTTTCAAGGAGGTATAGTCATTATTGCAGGTTGCAGAGGGCACAAAAATCAAGACAATTATTCTTGGGCCTGGGAGTGCCAAAGTCAGATCGAGGTGTGGAGATAGTCATTGTTGGGTAATTCGACGCCATGAATTCAATGGCACTGTCTGTTTTCTGATCTGAGCATTATTTATGCAACTTGATTTCATAATGAGGTATACTTGTGTATTTTTCCAAATTATTTTTCCAAGTTAATGAAAGATCCTACCCACTTGAGTGTAGGACCCGGAGACATAGTTCACCAGGGACAAATTTCATTATCAAGTTTTTATGTTTAGATCTGATGCCTATGTCTCTTCATTTTTGAGTTTTTCCTTCTTTAATGGTGGACTTTAATTTATTCTCATTTAATGAAATTCTTTATAAGTCACGATGAAAAGATCCTAGATCAACTATCCATATAGAATAGTCTTACCTCCATATTCACTGATCTTCATTCCTTTATACCTAAAAAAAACTCGGGTCCCTTACCCATACCTTTGTGCTATCATAATTCACTATTAGAATTCTCCCAAGGGTTGACATCAAAAATCCAAACCAATTGGCCATCAACCTAATAAAAATATCTGACAATCTCCCCCTTTGGCATTGATGGAAACACTTAGTCATGATAACATTCATGCTCATACTCCTCATCGATGTTTCTATCTCTCCCCCTTTGACATCAATGGAAAAGGGTATCTCACTTTGAGGCTGCTCCCCCTGTCTAAATGCCTTTGATCTTTCTCTGTGTTTCTAAGCTTCTGATTACTATCTCCCCCTTCATCTGAATAATATCTTCCCCTTTGACAAAGATTATCATTCTGATGCAACACTGAAGTCATATCACTCATGATTCCCTTGTGACCATTGCTCCCCTTCGAATCATGCCTCTGTGTTGTCTCTCCAAGCATATAACTCTCTATTCATGCATATGAGAAATATCTCCTCCTGGAATCATTCCTTTGTTCTTACCTCTTTGTCTAACAACTTCTCTGAATGAAATTTCTATCTGTCTTCCTACTTCTGTTTCTCTCCCTTGACTTTTCTACAATATTTTGTATAGATGACATGTACGTCTTGCTATACCTGCTTCCTTTTGGAGTTTTTGTCCATTGATGCTTCCTTGTGTAATCAAATAACATATATGAAAAACATTCAATAATAATCATTCAAATATTCCAGTGTCATTATCATCCATTATGATAATGTTCCTTTGTCTCTTAACCACTCTCTGAACCAATCTATGAACCAGTATTTGAATCCTTTCTCTCATCCACTGTCATATATCTTTAGAAACTTGCTAAGTGTTCTTATGAATCCATCTATGTCCATAATGTCCATGACTCTGCTACTCAATTGTCCACAATGATGACCCATCTATCACTATACAATTATGAAGTTTTCATTGTTGCAATTGATCATCAAATATCGAATGTGTCCATTGATCTCCTCTATATGTAATCCAAACTCTGCATATCTGGAACAACCTGTGTTGAAGATATCTTAGTCTGAATACAATCATAGACTTCTTCCTGTGTAATTTTTTCAATTGATCAATCTGTCATACTGAACTTCTGCTAACTGACTACTCTAAGTTTGTCTGCTCGAATTATTTAAGCTGTTTGAAGGATGGTTCTTTGATCTGTCTCAACTAATGCATAGAATCCCCTTGTCTAATATTCAGATTACCTGGGAGTCTCTAAGCCAGATGACTCAGAAAAATATCTGCTCGGATGTGGAGTCATCATCATCTTCGTTGGTAGGCACACCATCTTTCTGAACTCTGACTTCTTTTTTTCTGTCTGTGGATTCATCTTGCACTACATACATGAAAGTAAAATCTCTTGAACCTGTTCCATATTTACCTGTCCTTCTTTTCTTTCATTTATTTTCCAAACCTTTCTGTATCTTTCATATTCATTTTTATTTGTAGATTTGTCTTTATCTCGTGTTATTTCCAATCTTTCGATCTCTGGGCCCTAGTCTTTGTTCACATGTTCTTCTTGTTTTCTTATCCATACTTTATTATATTTGATATCAGTGTTCTCTTTCATGGAAGTATCTATCATGCTTCTAGAATCACGAGCTATGTGTCCATAGTCATGACATTTGTGACATTCAATGTTATGTGGGCCACATAAGTATTTATTTCTTTAACATTTATTCCATAAGCCCTACAATCTGCAAACTTATGTCGAAAGTTAGTACAATAAAAACAATGACCATAAAAGAAATTTACATACCTGGGAGTGAATGGTGTAGTCCTGTTTAATTCTTGCCTTGGATGATCATGATTGAAGATTCTTTGTGCCTTGAATGTGGAGGGTCTTCTTGAAGATGTATCTTTATCCATTTTCTTATATTTTGGTTGACCATGATTCCTTCCTTTGAGTACTTCTCCATAACTTTTGCTCTTTTCTTCATTCTTCTTTTCTGGCAACCTAGAATGCTTCCCTTCATTCTCTATTGCTGATGTGGATGTTTCTATCTCTTCAATGTTCTTGTTGAGATTGACCACTTTGAATCTTAGTGTGACAACTTCTTCTTCAAGATTCTCAACTTTTTCTTCAATCTTCATTATCTGAGATTTCATGGATTCTTATGTTCTCTTTGCTTCTTCAAGTTGTATTTTTAATGTAATTATTTCTTCTTCGAGTCTTATCTCTTCTTGACCAAAATATTTCTCAATCTAGTTTAAGTCATCGGTTCTTTCCTTGAGATGATCTGTTAGTATATTTTCTCTCTTGTTTTCTTCTTCCTTTTGTGTTTCTATGTTGGATTCTAAACACTGCTTTTGATATTCTAGAGTTTCTTTAATTCTTTTGGCCTCTTCTATATGAGATCTTAAATTATTGATGACCTGTTGGGCTTCTTAAAAAATATGAACACTTTCCTTTTTCTTCATCAATTCTTTATTGAGTGACATTTTCTTCCCTTTCTTTCCTTCGTTCCTCTAAAGCACTGATTAGTTCTGCTTTATGATTCTTTTCCTTTTCAATCTCAATATTGTCTTCTATTTCATTATGATTTTTTTGTATTATCACTTTCAATTTTCAAATAAAGGTATTCAAATTCAATATGTCTGTGCTTTTCACAATTAAAGCAAAAGAACTCACCTCTGTTGGCTTCTATCACTTCACACTCTTCTTCTGAATTTTTCTCACATGATGAGAATCTTTCCTCTTGATCTGTACCTTCATATTCTTTGATAGTCTTTGTGATGGGTGAATAATAGATATTATGTAACTTATCCCAAATTTCTTTAGCTGATTAACATTTACCAAACTTTTTTCTTACTCGATCAGATAATCCTTCCTAGATGAAATCCATTGCTATCTTGTTATTCTTCTTCAATTCCTTCCTGGTTGTAGTATTTGATTTCTTTGTAGAATTTTATCCTGTCACAACTGAATACCAAATATCATATCCATGTGCCTCTAAAAATATTTTCATTCATTTGCTTCACATCTCATACTTCAGACCATTCTGACAATCAAACTATGGTATTCAATTTCTATACAAATTGTTGCTCTCCATGATCTTCCTTACAATGGTTAAACTAGTTTTTTAAAGCACTCTCTTCATACCAATTGTTGGATTACTGAGGGTGTGGGGTGGGGGTGAATCAATAATGAACAATTATACCAATTATTAATCCTTTAAACCACAATGTATATTCTTTTACTTATTCAACCATGTTCATCTATTCATAATCAATATCTTACTGTATCATAAGCATTAACATTCATTAGTGCATAATAAACAATAACAAACACATCCACACAATACACAATACACCAATATTTACGTGGAAATCTAATGCGGAAGAAAACCGCATAATTATTTTCTTATATGTCAATAATTACATTCAAGGAAGAACCAACTTCCAATTTTGATCCAGATGGATCTCAGTGGCCATCCACCTCTTCCACTGAATAACCATTTTGAGCATGTGGTTTTGATAAACAATGATATTCACCCTTTTGATGGGGAATGTAATGTAATGTCTTCATTTGTTAATTACAAACATCATTTAATGATTTCCTAGTGGTCTTATGTACATGCCTACATCATAGCGTTAATGCACTGGATCCCATTAGAACTCCATAGTTAAGCGCACTTAGGCTAGAGTAGTACTGGGATGAGTGACCACCCATGAAGTCCTAGTGTTTTACATGCCTATGACATTTTATAAAATTAGTCCAATTTATCCCACATGCATCATGGGAATTGTTCTCCTCTCACTCTCTCATATATAATTGAGGTGAAGGAGGCCCTTTAAGCAGGAAATGGAGTGTGATGTAAAGATTTTGTGAATGAAGCCTACACAACATCTCTTTCTTTTCAGAGATAAGCTACCCTATTCTGTCGGTTTGTGTTCTACATTGTTTTTCTCTCTTATAGAAGTTGGGTTTCACTATATTTATGTGTTTCTTTCAATATCTCTATGTATTTCCTTTTTGTATCTCTGCTATATTTTTGTCTTCATGTCATTCTCAAAATAATCCAGATCAATGGTATTAGAGCAATATGCTCCTCGTTATTTCTCAGTACAGGTCCCCGACGAGGTCAGGGTATAGAGATTTGGGTCTTAAGCTAGTTTTTCTTGAGGACAACCACTCCCACTATCCCAAGCGACCTCCCATAGCGAAATAAAAGAGAGATGACAGAGCATGATATCCTTTCAAGGCGTTTCTCCAGGAATCCCTCATGCGACAAAGGAACGAGATGATGGACAAATTTATTCAGATCCTTTGAAGACTACCGATGGCGGAAACCAAGGCATCTTCAAAAAGAAACCATTTTTCAAGTGCGACACCCTTCAAGGTACAAGTCAATTTTGATATCCCCTTATTTGAAGGCCAGATAGATGTAGATTCTCTAGAAAAATGGTTGAATCTACTAGAAGATTATTACTCTTTCCAAAAAAATTTCAATAGTGAAAAGACCACCTTCACACTCCTTAAAGCCCTTCCCCATGTCAGATCTTGGTGGGAAGGTTACCGGGAGAGGTACACCACAGATGAATCTACACTATTTGGGAGAGAAATCAATTGGGAAACCTTTGTAGATTACCTAAAGGAGGAGTTCTACCTTGTCAGAAAATATGATAACTAATACATGGGATGGAAAATTTGGCGTTAGAAAAGAGACCAGATGGTGTTAGAGTACACCAACATATTTCATACCTTGCGATCAAATATGGGTATCAAAAAATCCGAGCGAAACCTCATTTTGAAGTACCATAGTGGTATACATAGATACATCCAAACAAAGATGGATTTCTTGGACATCCCTCACTGGGAGTTGCTTATCGATATGCAGTCAAAATTGAGCAGAAATTCAAGCAGTAGAGTAAGTGGGAGAAACATGAACAGATCAAGGAAGGCCAACCTCAAGAGATCCAATCCCAGATGTAAGCAAAGAAGGGTAACGAGAAGTCTAAGAAAGACACCAGAAAGTGGTGTGAGTTCCAAAACAACCCTTGGCACAACATTGATGAATGTCTCTCAATACATTCATTGGTGGCTGAGCTCAAAGACAAAGAGTTGAACCCTGACTTGGACCATGATTCAAAAAATAATAAAAGGAGACAGATCATTGATGCAAAACCCACTGCTACTGTCGCAACGACAACAATCCAACCAGAAGAGGATCTTCAGGAGGGGGAACGACTCTTCCATTCACAGATGTGGGTGAAGGGGACCCCACTACATTTTATTGTTGATAGCGAAATCCAAAAGAAAAAAATCTCAACAAAATTTGTCAAGTAGTTGGATTTTCCAACAACACCACACCCACAACCATACTACATCGGGTGGATTTGCCAGGGTCAAGATCTTCATGTCAACCAACAATGTCACTTATCCTACGACATCAAGCCCTTCAAGGATGAGGTATTGTGTGATGTTTCCCCACTAGAAGTATGTGATGTTCTATTAGGATAGCCATATATGTGGAGGCGTCATGTTGTTTATGAGTCTCGAACCTATAGCGTCATTTTTACTCTGGGGGCTTAGCTATACCAAATACCAGAGGTAGTTCCGACTATTATCCCACCAAAAAAATGCCACACAGTAATCTCTCATACTGCAAAGTTTATCCTCTTCACAATCCTATCATAATGTGAACATAAGGACACTACAAAGTTTATCCTATGTACATGCCTACATCATAGTGTTAATGCACCAGATCCCATTAGAACTTCACATTTAAGGGCACTCAGGCTAGAGTAGTACTGGGATGGGTGACCGCTTGGGAATTCCTAGTGTTTTACATGCCTATGACATTTTATGAACTTAGTCCAATTTATCCCACATGCATCATGGGTATTGTTCTTCTCTCACTCTCTCATATATAATTGAGGTGAAGGAGGTCCTTTAAGCAGTAAATGGAGTGTGATGTAAATCTTTTGTGAATGAAGAGTAGCCAACCTCTCTTTCTTTTCAGAGATAAGCTACCCCATTTTTCTAGTTTGTGTTCCACAATGTTTTATCTCTTATAGAAGTTGTGTTTCACTATATTTCTATGTTTCTTGCAATATCTCTGTGTATTTCCTTTTTGTATCTTTGCTATATTTATTTCTTCATGTCGTTCTCAAAATAATATAGATCAAATTCTCCAGCTACAACTGGAAGGAGGCTCTGACCTGCTAGTTTCTCAAGCTACAACCCGAGGGAAGCTCCAACTCCCCAATTCTCTCGCTACAACCCGCTATGTTCTCTGGCTACAACAAGAAGGTGGCTACAACCAACTATCCCTGCCCCATCCAACTACCTTGAAATATAAGTAGAATGATGGAACCACTGTCACACTATCACTTTGAGATATACTACTGTAAACCTGTACAAATTTGTGCTATAATACCCCTATGCCGAACCCCAACTGTAAATGTAAATACAAATGTACTTAAGCTGGTGAGATATTGATATAATTTTGCATGCACCTTCCATGGTATAGTGCGTACATGTACTACGCACTAAAATGATGAAGTGTGCACATTCTAGAATACCGCACACAACAAAATTAAGTGCGCACGATTTTGAGGCCATGGAGCCTTTGTGTATATGTTGTGTTTTATAGGCTGGTGAACCAATTATTATAAGCTAGGAGACTTATGTGTTGAATTAGGACAGAGAGACTAGATGTTGAAGGCCAGTGAGCCTATGCTA
>SNQJ01S0008239.1:108498-124127 GCA_010110895.2 Picea sitchensis
GACATGAATGGGATAAGTACCAAGGCATATTTGAATATCCTACTATTGGGTTCATATGACTTTCTAATTGGTATGGATTGGTTGGACCAACACCATGTAGTCTTAGACTATCATAACAAGGCATTACTTGCCTAGATGATGAAAGGAACCCAAGAGTAGTCCAAGGAATTCATAGGGCAGTTACTGTCTGGGAAATCTCAATAATGTAGCTGAAGAAGTGTTATAGTAAGGGTTGTCGGTTATTTGTAGCCCATATGGAGGAAGAATCTAAGGATAAGATGCCAAATTTGGAGGATCATGCAATCCTTAAATATTTTGAAGATGTGTTCAAGGAGATACCAGGACTACCCCCAAAGAGAGATATTTATTTCTCTGTACATTTAATGCCTGGAGCAACTCCAGTATCAAAGACTCCTTACAGAAAGAGTACACCAAAGCTAAAGCAGTTGCAAATGTAGCTTGAACAAATTTTCAAAAAGGGGTATATATGCCCAAGTGTGTCACCTTGGGGTGCCCCAATATTTTTCATGAAGAAGAAATATGGGACATTGAGATTGTGCATTGATTTTAGACAGTTGAACAAAGTGACTATAAAGAATAAGTATCATTTGTCAAGGATCGATGATCTCTTTGATCAGTTAAAGGATGAAAAGATATTCTCAAATATTGATCTCAGGTCAGGATATCATCAAGTAAGGATCAGATATGAAAACATCAACAATACTGCCTTCAGGACAAGGTACAGTCATTACGAATTCACAGTGGTGCCATTCAGATTATCAAATGTTCCAGTTGTTTTTATGTGCTTAATGAATGGTGTTTTCTGGGAATATTTAGACAAGTTCATCATTGTCTTTCTAGATGACATCATTGTATATTCCAAGTCGGAAGAAGAGCATGAGCATCATTTGAGGACGGTGTTGCAAGTGCTAATAGAGCATCGGTTGTATGCCAAATTGAGCAAGTGATCATTTTATCAAAACATAATTCACTATTTGGGGCATATCATATCCAAAGAAGGGATAGCAGTGGACCCTAAAAATATTGAAACCATTAAAGGGTGGAAAACACCTAAGAATGTGATAGAAGTCGGATCCTTCATGGGTCTAGTTGGCTACTATAGAAGGTTCATTGTAGGGTTTTCGAGAATAACTCATCCCATCACTTCCTTGCAAAGGAAGGGGATGAAGTTTCAATGGAAAAAAAAATGTGAAAAGAGCTTCTAGAAATTGAAGCAGTTGTTAATGAGTGATCCAATTCTTAGGATTGTTGATCCAAATAAATATTTTGTGGTTTACATAGATGAGTACAAAAAAGGACTTGGTGGAGTCCTTAGTCAGAACAAATTTCTGATATGTTTTGAGTCCATAAAATTTAAAGAGAGTGAAATGCTCTATGCCACTCATGATTTGGAGTTGGTAGACATAGTGCATGCTTTGAAGAAGTGGAGGAACTACCTCGTTGGAAAGAAGTTTGAGCTGAGGATAGACCATAACGGTCTGAAATATTTTTTTGATCAACCAACTTTGAATGCTAGGTAGAGTAGATGGTTGGAATTCCTATGTGAGTATGACTTTGATATTAAGCACATAAAAGGAAAGGAGAGAAAAGTGGTTGATGCACTCAACAGAAGAGTGCATGAACTACATGCTACACCCATTAGCATGTATTATATGGATCTTAAAGGTGGAATTTATGAGGATGCAAAAGTTGATTTGCAGTACATGGAATAGGTAACAAAATTGCGGCAAGGTAAAATGCAGCAGAAAACTGAAGATTATCAATTGGGAATTGATGGAATTCTCTTGTATAGGAACATAGTTTATGTACCCAATTCTCCTGAATTGAGGATTGAGATTTTAAAATAAATTCAAAATGTACCTTATGTGGTACAACAAGGATATCAAAAAACAGTTTCAACAGTCAAGAGCCAATATTATTGGCCAAGCATGAAGAGGGATATTGTTGAATACATAGATAAATTCTTGGAGTGTCAAAGGGTCAAGGTTGATCATAGACACCTAGATGGGTTGTTGCAACCATTACCCATTCCTCAGTGGAATTGGGAAGTGGTGACAATGGATTTCATCATGAAATTACCCAGAACATGGAAGCAACATGATGCAATCATGGTGGTGGTGGACAAGCTTACTAAAGTTGCCCATTTCATTCCTATCAAGGTTACTCAAAAGGAAACCAATGTTGTTGATATTTATATGAG
This sequence comes from Picea sitchensis, assembly GCA_010110895.2. Lineage (NCBI taxonomy): Eukaryota > Viridiplantae > Streptophyta > Pinopsida > Pinales > Pinaceae > Picea > Picea sitchensis. The sequence goes on from SNQJ01S0008239.1 coordinate 110,720, forward strand.
GGAAGTAGCATGATTTCATGGAATACCCACGACAACTGTGTCTGACAGAGACCCAAATTTTACCTCAAAGTTTTGGAAGGGGTTATTCAAAGGGTTCGCAACAAATCGGAACTTCAACACAACTTATCATCCCAAGTCTGATGTGAAAACAAAAAGGGTGAACCAAGTGATAGAGGATATGCTAAGGATGTATGTGATGGAAAAACCATACAAATGGGAAGATGATCTGGATTTAGGAGTGGAACGAACTGATTAACAGACTGAATACAATAAACACAGAGACATGAAGAATAACACAAATATCTAGTGAACAATATCTTATATTAAATAATGAAATAGGATGAGACTATAAAACTATAGAACTGAAACACTTGCTCGAATGCTGGTAACTATCTCTAAGAAGAGATGTGGATGCTACATGCATCCGTCTGAGAAGAATAGATTAAAATGAGGATAAAGAGGCCTTTTTTATATTATTGATGAATTCTAAAACCCTAGACATCCAAAAACCTAACCGTAGAAGGTGAAATGCCAAAAGTCATGTGGGCCCTATGGGTAAGTTGGTGTAATTTGGTACCTCAACTTCCAAGGGTCATAATGTTTTCATACGACCTCATTTTTAGGCACGTGATAGTCCATTGGAAAGGTCTTTCAGATAGATAGACATTCCACCATCAAACTCTGACTTTGTCTACATTTTGACTATGGTGAGATAAAAAAACAACATTTAGAGCCCCAAAACGGCCCTGAAAGTACAACAAGATGTGATGACATGAAAACATACAAAATAAGCTAGTTGGATTAGGTGAGAGGCCACTCGTATCCACCTGGAGGATGTGTGGGGATTCAGACAGCCCTAGAAGTGTAGAACCCACAATTACAAAGCAGTACAGAAGAACGCATTGAACAAAAAAAGGACACAAGGAGATAGTTAAAATAGGTGGGTGGCCACCAATATCCATCTAGATCAATCCTCCACCCTTAGGAAGCATTGGTATCCATTGCGTTGAGTTCCCCCATCAAGTGAGGAAACTTTTGTTGGATTTGGCCCTGGGTGAGCCACTTGCCTTGGTGTAGGAGTTGCTCTTCCTTGACAACCCGATAAAGATGGATATGTTGTTGGCGAGTGCCCTTGACCTGTATGTCCACTATATGATCAATGGATTCTTGTTCCATCCAGTTAGGGTAGAGCTCTGTTGGTGTCAACTATTTTGTGATCTCCCAGGTGTCCAATAATGGGGGAAAATATGGCCAAAGGAGGTACACATTGAATATTGGATGCAAACCAAGGAAGGGTGGAATGTTGAGCTCAAAATCATTTCTACCCATAGCCTTGGTGATAGTGTAAGGACCATAATGAAGTGGGTGAAGTTTTTGATGGGGACCAGTGAGATGCTCCTTATACAAATGTAAACATACTTTGTCGCCAATCTGAAACTAGTGTGGTACCCTGTGTTGATCATGGCGTTGCTTTTACTTAGCGTTGGATTTTTGCAAAATAATTTGGACCTATTGGCAGATGTGATGAATCCGCTCAATGAATCTGGTTTCTTTGTCGATCACAGACTAATTAGGGGAAGAGTCTGTCTGTGCGGTGGCAAGAGGAAGTGCAACATCAATGGGTCCCAAGGGTTGGAATCCCAAACCAACCTGAAATGGGCTATGGCTGGTGGAACTATAGAGAGCCTTGTTGTAACTATGTTGGACATATGGGAGACTCTCGTCCCATGTACGTGGATTCTTAGAATTGTACATGTGCAGGATGTGCACAATCATATGATTGATGACCTATGTTTGGCCATCGATTTGGGGGTGGAAAGTAGTTGATTTTGGGATCTTGGTGTCCAACAGAGACCAGAGACTCGACCAAAAGGTGTTGAGGAACCTACTATCTTGGTCGAAGATGAATGTTTTTGGTATCCCAAAGTGGACCCACACTCATTTGAAGAAGAGCTTAGCAGTATCTGTCGATGTGATATACTTGTTGATGTCATGTCAAATTTTTGGCCAATTGAAATGTTTATGAAGAACGACCACAATTTTCTCTATGCCAAAATGTACTGCAACCCGACTGTAGTGGGCTTTCCAAATCAACTTTGCATGCTCACTTGTAGGAACACAGAGATGGCCCAGGTGGCATAAGAGTTTGTCCTGAATTTGAAAATCATTGACAATTGATACTATACCCAAGAGATGATTGGTGGTGGTGAAGTCTAAATCCTGCTGATAAAGTTGGGGCCACTCAGATGCTTCATGTCCATAGGAATGGAGCACAGTGGTGAGTGCAACCACAGGAGGCCGACTGAGGCAGTCAATGAAATGATTGGAGATAATTGTCTTATACTTTATGTTTATATGGAATTGTTGCAGGTAGGTGGACCACTTCTAATGGAGGTTATTCTTCAATTTCCCTTGTGTCTGTATAAACTGTAGAGTCTTGGGATTAGTGTGTATCATCGTCTCCTTCCCTAGAATTTAATATTTCCATTAACGACAGGCTTGTGCAATGGAATACATTTCCTTTTCATAAGTGGGGTATTTTCAGATAGTATTGGAGAGTGTCTCACTATGGTATGCCACCACATGCCCATGTTGAGTGAGAACTATGCCCACAACATAGTCATATGTATCAGTCTCAATATTGAATGGTTGTTGCAGATCGAGTAAGGAGACCACTAGAGTTGAGCACAAGCAATAATTAAGATCATCAAATCCTCATTGTTTCTCCTTCCCCCACATGAAATTTTCCCTACCACCACCCTTGGTCACCTAGCTAAGGGCCCAAGAAATATGGGAGAATCCCAGCATGAACCATCGGTAGAAGTTGGCTAGTCCCAAAAAGATATGAATCTTGGTTAGTGTGGTCGAGGCTGACCAATCATGGATGACTTAGATCTTAGTTGGATCAACATGTACTCCATGATCATCAACAATGTAGCCCAAGTATTGAATCTTGTTCATTCCAAAAGAGCATTTTTCCAAGTTGGCATAAAGCTTGTGTTGTCGCAGAGTGCTCAAAACCTGTTGAATATGACGCATGTGATCCTCCCACGTTCTGCTAAAGATGAGGATGTCATCCAAATATAATACCACAAAGGAGTTGGTGAAGGGTCTCAATACAACATCCATCAACCTCATGAATTTGGTTGGTGCATTTGTTAATCCAAAGGGCATGACTAGCCATTCATAGAGACCTTCTTTATACTTGAAGGTTGTCTTCCATACATCAGTTGGTTCAAAGGGAACCTAGTAGTAGCCATAATTCATGTCAATCTTGTTGAAGAAATTTTTCCCCTTGAGTTGGTCAAGAAGTTCATCAATCCTGGGAATGGGGTAGTGGTTCCTGACTATGATTTTGTTTAAGGTTTTGTAATCAATGCAGAGTCGCCAAGGCCCATCCTTCTTCTGCACCAATACAATCGGGCTTCTCTAAGGGGAGGAGTTGGTGTTGGCCCTTCAGTTTTGGGATAAGGAATTGTGCAAGTTTTGGCCCAATACAAGTTGTGCAAGCTTCAGAATAAGATGGACAGTAGAGTGAGAAAAAGAAATAGAAATTAGTTACGAAAAGGACAGTGCAACGCTAACAAAGAAAAAGCGGTCGCAACAGAACAAGAAAGCGTGCAAGCCAAGACATAAGACACAACTTAGCTTACATATAGGGATGAATATAATTGTAAAAGGGTTTGGTTGAATTGTGATTGCGTTCATTTCTATATTTCCCTTACTATTAGGTTGATGTCATAGTTATTATATGCAACTGAGAGGTCAGAGTTTTGAGTCTGTAATGTAATTTGTACATGTTTTAGGAATTAGAGCTATGTGATATGAGTCCATAGCCAGGAGTCTGTAACAAAGCGCTACTATGTATCTTTGAGTTTGTAAATAAATAAATATATGAAGATAATATGAATAAGGATCTAAATTTTCAAAATATGATGTGTCTTTATGTGTTATAGTTATGCATTACAATACTTATTTATGGTGTATAAGTTACACATGATGGTTCTATGTTTAAATGTTTTTCCACAAAATATGTAGGTTTAGTTCTTGTGCATGGGAGTTTAGATTTGTTATGTATTTAGATGTCTTGCGCAAGGTCAGGATGAATCTTGAAGGTTATGTGAATCCTCCTAAGTCTCTTCCTAGCCATTCCCTATCCATTTGTCTCAGCAGCGCTTCGGGTGAGACTTCTTCTCCTCATAGGGGATGAAAATGCCAGTTCTCTAGACTACTTGGTACCTTTTGTTGGTAACCTAAGAAGGAGCCTGGTCCAATCAAACTTGCACCAATAAAATGGTTCCGTTGTCGGGACTTGAACCCGGGTCTCTCGGGTGAGAATCGGGTATCCTAACCAACTAGACTACAACGGAAGAGTACTCAGAGAGTGTAGAGAAGAAAAGTACGACCTAGAAAAGAATTCAGAATAGTATCCCAGTTAAAAAAATTTGAGATTAAGGATGTCATGTTGTATCTAGGATCCAATGTGAATATTCTACCTAAGAAGACATGGGAAGCCTTAGGAAAACCTAGGATGACATATTCCCTGATTCAGCTAAGAATGGCCAACCAATATTGTATTTTCCCAATAGGAAGACTGTAGAGTGTGGAAATAGATGTTGTGGGAGTGAAGACCGTAACTGAATTTGAAGTGATTGAAATCATGAGGGATAAGTATGCTTACCTTGCACTACTTAGCATTGATTGGGCCTACGAAAACTATGCAGTAATTGACTTAAAGAAAGACACCATGACCTTTGAGGTTGATGGAATCAAGGTAGTTCAACCCTTGTATCCATATGTGGGGCCCAGGTATACAGAGCCAATAGACAATAATATGGAGGGAGAAGAAAGGATCAGTTGTACACTGTAACAGCAGGAACAAGAGAAAATTATATAAATCCTATTGTTGATGGATCGGTAAGTTGGAGGAGTATACAATCAGAAGATGCAAACTCATAATTGGATTTTGACAATTGGTAGAAAGGCTCATACAAAATATTCTCAAGGATATGTGTAACTGTCAGATAAACGAGATGGGTTGAGACCGAGGTCAGAGAACACCCAGTATATGATGGCACCTCAGGACCCGACAGTTTTTTTATCAGCATCGAAGAAAAGGTAGTATAGGATAAAAGGATCTCAGTACTATATTTATCCCTCTAGGACACCCCTACCAGATGGTGGGCCAACCATAAATCATTACTCATAAATTGGGATGATGTGAAGCAAGCTATAAAGTATAGGTTTCACAGTAAGGAGTAGTTGGAATCATAGATGCAGATGGATTTCCAGGTTGCGCAAATGTTCAACGGAGAATCTGATCCTAAAGTACATATTGAACAGTGCATGACATAATGGCAAACTTCGAAAATACCCTCTTGCTTCTGGGTTCAGGTATTTCCCCACTCCCTAGGTCCAATCATAAAAGCTTGGTTCATACATGAGGAAACTAGAAAATAGACCAATGACTGGAAAACGTTGGCAGCTCATTTTTGCAAGGACTTCTCATTTACAAGTACCCTGATCTTGAAGTAGTTCTGCAAAATATTAAAGAATTTCTTTTTATAGATAATAGTTTTCAGAAATCAAACCTAGTGGTATGTCCAAAACATAGCTGAAAAATTCAGACTAATCTTCACCTATCCTCAACCAAGAAGTTTATAGCATGCTATAAGATTAGCAGGGATTCAAAAATCCCAAATGACTTAGAGGAATTGAGAAACCTAGCCATTAAAGAGACATAAGGGAACAAAGAAATCCAGAACACTATACCCAGTTAGACTGATAGTTCCTATAATCACCCATTAAATTTGCGCAAAGTCAATATAGGGACAACAGAGCAACCTAAGATATCTACGGTGGGATATTACTGGGATGATAAAACTAGTCAAGAAATACAGATCTTGTTGCGGGAATATCAGGATTTGTTCCCAAAGACCTTTTCAGAGTTAAAGGGAATCAAAGGAGTTATGGGAAAAGCGAAAATTGAATTGAAACCAGTATCCAAGCTTGTGAGGTATAGACCATACTTTCTTAACCCTAGATTAAAAGAGAAGGTTAAGAAGGAGATAGACAAGATGTTGGAAGCCAGACTTATTTTTGCAGTGGAAGAAGTAGAATGGGTTAGCCCAATAGTCATCCAAAGCAAGAAAGGCACATAGGATATCAGGGTCTGTGTAGATTATAGAAGCCTTAATTATGCCTCTGTGCACGACCCTTTCCCAACACCTTTTATTGATGATGTGCAAGAATGGGTTGTGGGGAAAGAAGAGTACTCATTCACAAATGGATTTCAGGCTACCACCAAGTAAGGATTGTCGAAGAGGACAAAAAGAAGACCACATTCATAACAGAATGGGGGTCTTTTGCATATAATGTGATGCCATTTGGCTTAAAGAACACCCCTGCAGTTTTCTCCAGGATTGTAATAGAATATTTTAGAGAGTTCATTCACAAGTTTATAAAAGTATATATGTATGATTGGATGATATACAGTCTGCTCAAGGAACATGTAGCGTTGTTACGTCTAATGTTTGGCAGATACAGAAAATTGCAAATATCATTGAATCTCAGAAAGTGTATATTATGCATACCACATGGGAATTTATTGGGCCACATAGTATGTCGAGAGGGAGTATTGGTAGAACCAAGCCTAGTTGCGGTTATTGTGAACATGCCACCACCTACGAGTGCTAAGAAGTTGTGCTCCACGCTGGGACACACAGGGTACTATCGCAGGTTCATCAGAAGATATGAAAACATTACTGCACCTCTGGAAAACCTATTGGAAAAGGCCAAAATGTTAAAATGGACCCCAAAATGTGAGAAAGAATTCAAGACCCTAAAGCAGAAGCTCATCACAGCATCGATTCTGATATTCCCAAACTAGGAAAATGAATTTCACGTCCACATAGATGCTTTAGGTATTTCCTTAGGAGCTATCTTATCACAACCTGGATATGGAGCCATGGATCATCCTATCTATTTTGAAAGAAGGAAGTTTTCACAAGCTGAGCACAACTACACAAAGACTGGAAGGGAGGGTTTAGCCATGATTTATGCTTTGCGGAAATTTAGACATTATTTTCTAAGTTCTCATTTTAAGTTCTTTATTGATCATTCTGCATAGAAATATCTAGTTAACAAACCTGTGTTGGAAGGGATAATTTGTAGATGGTTTTTACTATTTTAGGAATTCTCTTTTGAAGTAATTATTAATCTTGGAAAATACAATGTAGGACCTAATCACCTTTCTAGATTAAAGTCAGGAGAAATTGGTGGAGCAGTTGATGATCAACTCCCAGATGTAGACTTGTTCCAGGTTGAGGCCATACCAAAGTACATGGAATACATAATAGTCTTCTTAAGTACAAGGGCCTACCCAGAAACATATTCCACAACTTAGAAATGCCATATGGTTGTTAGAGTGGTGGATTACCAGTTTATCGCAGGACAGTTGTATAAATTGGGACTAGATAGTATCCTCAGAATATGTGTCTTGGATCATGAAATGAAGGATATACTATGGGAGTGCCACAATAGAGTTGTGGGAGGGAATGTAGGAGGAAAGGCCACTTCGTAGAAATTTATACTAGATGGACTTTGGTGGGAAACGCTCTTCAAGGATGCAAAGGTATCTGCTAGATCCTGTGATGTTTGTCAAAGAGTGGGTAAGTTTTCATGACGAGATGAATTACCACTTCAACCAGTTTGATCTCTATAGGAATTTGAGAAGTGGGAGGTTGACTTCATTGGATCGATCAACCCCACAGCTAAGCATTCAAAGGCCAGGTACATCATTACCATAACTGACTACCCTACATGCTGGGATGAGGTAGAAACTATTTAGTATTGCTCGACTGATATTGCTGCTAGATTCACTTTTGAGAATTTTATCACTCGATTTGTATGTCCTAGGAGATTAACCAGTGATCAAGGAGCTCATTTCATTAGTAGCACTATAGAAAATATTACAACAGAGCTCCTGATCCAACATCACAAAAGAAACCCTTACCACCCGCAAGCCAATGGAACAATAGAAACATTCAATAAGATTCTGGAGAGAGGGTTAACAAAGGTCTATTGGGCAAATCAGGAAGATTGGGATGACATAGTTCCAGAAGTACTATGAGCTTACATGACAACCACAAAGAAAATCCATAGGTACACACCATTCCAGCTAGTTTATGGGAAAGAGGCAGTGGTGTCTTCTGAACTCATCACTCTAAGTTTGTACATTGAACAGATCACACATATGTCAGAGGAGGAATCTTTTGCGCAGAGACTTATGGAGTTATAAGAACTCAAGGAGACCAGGTTTTTAGCAAACTTCCATCAGTTGGTTGAAAAAGAAAGGAAACAATCTTGGCATGATAGGCACATTAAAACTAAATTATTTGTGCAAGCAGACAAGATTCTACTCTATGATAGTCAGTACCATAAGCATCCTAGGAAGTTGCACATGCATTGGTTGGGACCATTTATAGTTGTGGAGATCTGACCCTCAAGAGCAGTCAAAATTGCGCAATTGGATGGTATGTTGTGGACAGGATGGGTGAATGGCGCTCACCTAAAACCCTATATGTCTCAGAACTAAGCTAAAAGGACTATTTATCTAGTCCAAATGAGCATGTATAATAGTTAGATTTGAGTTTTCTGCAACTGTTGCAAATTTAGTTAATAAATTTGATGTGCGTAGTGTTGCGTCGCGGAACGTAGTTCATTTTTTATTTAAGTTTTGGTTGATGAAAAACTACTTAATCAGCAGCACAGGATCAGAAGCGTAAAGAATCCATTAATGACAGTCATTAAAATGATGGGGACCCCTTTGTGGTCGGAGGGAGAATGAATCAGAATGCAATCTGAGTCCATGTTCCACACACAACCAGTCCAGTCACAACCTTTATTTCTATTACGATACCCCATCTAAATTTAGTTAATCCATAAAGTCGTCACACGTGAAGATTCCATCGGTATTCATGATGAGATTCCCACCCGTCAAATGGAAAGGTCTAAAATTGGCCATGTCCCTATCCAACTTGCACAGTAAATGCTAGAATCACACAATAGGATTTACCCCGTTAACCCGTCCCGACGAAAAACTCAGATCCAAGTTGCATCCATAGGGTCATGATGAACAACAATTATTTATAAACTTGCCAGCTAAGACCGATTATAAGGCTATGAGAACTTGTCATAGAATGCATTGTTTTCAAAGAACTTAACAATTTCTGAATTTAGTAGAGCGAGCAAGCCTGTGCAGTTGTGAAACCTATAGTTGTGATCCCCAATCCTTAGTTCGTCGTAGAATTCATTGATAACTTGAATCCCACAATGATGAGAGATACAGGAAGACAAAGCACCATGTTTAAAGACAAAGTACCAGATATTCCCTATGACCCCTGAGTCAAGGTCGTAGGTGATCCAAAGGGGAAGGTAGAGAAGGTCAAGCTCCTTGACCTTGACTTAACATAACAAGTTTTGTTCCCCTAGATGAACATAGACGTATTATGGATTATCTCTCTAGACGAGTTGGGAGGCATGCAGTTCATGCCCAAGTCTGAATTCATCAACATATTCAACTCAACCATCATGAACCTCATAGACTTACCAGTGTTCGTTACAACTGGTGAAGTTGCGTGGTGCACCAAGTTCATGATCAACAGGTTGCATGAAAAAATTCTCTGGTTGGATAGGTGGTATCCAATCCATGCTGAGGACATACATCAGCTCACTGGACTGTTCCTCAAAGGAGAGGATGTGTTGAAAGGATTCTAGAGTCCCAGCAACCATGGAAAAAAGAAAGCAAAGCCCAACCTCTATGAAAAGTTCCACATGCAGAGGGGGGGCGCACAACCAAAATTGACCCCATACTACCAGAGACAGCCAGGAATGGATGTTACATCATAGCCAACAAGGTTATRAGGTCATATTACAAKGGATAATGCATGTTGGATGCATTGTTAGTGGTCRAATTATGTGCCAATGGAATTGTATTCAATTGGTGTAGTTACCTGTTGGAGGAACTGCTCGTAGCTTGTGAAGAATCCCAGGAGAAGAGAGGCACCTTCACATATAGCTATGTGTTGATGGCATTCACAATGTTCAAGTGGAYGCCACCYGCTGGAAGACTGTTGGCGCTAGTAGACAAGGGGCACCTGGAAAATATGTTTGAGCCATGGAACTCTAGGGTGGATTCAGAGAACACAAATTTCAACAACTCAGCGTTCTCCAAGTGGTACAACAAACTAATCGATGTAATGCAGAGGTTGTGCATTTCATAGGAGATCCTTAACTGCAACACAAGGACCATTTATTTCAGCATGAACCAGGATAATACGTTTGTATGGACGAGGCATTCCAACAGAGAGGATTTCCATTCGAGGATGTTGTCGTTCTACTTGTACGAGGAGGACTTCGAAAAAGAGGTAATGTCGTGGTCAGGAGTTCAACGCAACCCGTGCAAGTCGAGGATGCACTATATCTTGTCTGCAGAACTGTTGAAGAATAAAGGCAAAGAAGTAGGGGTAGAATCAAGCTCAGGACCAGAGGCATAGAAGAAGGAAGCTCCGACACAGACGGACTCTGAGGATGACGAGGAGACGCAGCCATTGGATCATAAGAAAAGAACGTTGTTGGTCTTTCCGCAATTGTTAGATAAAGTCATGTTGACAGGTAAGGATGTAAATGAGATCCTGAGCATTACGTTCATCATAGAACTAGTGGTGAATAAGCTTAGAACCGGGGTCTCGCCGAGTAAATTATTAAACCCTCAACCCATTTCATCTATCATCCCCCGCACTCGCTCAGTAGTCAGAGAAACCACCGTCATCCATATTCAGAATGACCTTGAGCCTGAAACCCCTCCATCCACCATAATCACCGAACACCCTCCATCACCACCACAACCCCAGTCACCACCCCTAGAAACCACAACTCCACCCCAAACCACTGGTCTAGAATTGATGCAGATCGACACCCCAGAGAAATCAGAGAGATAACTCCCAGAAACAACCTAGGAGTTTCCTGAGACGACACCAAAAATTACTAGTCCAAACCCAGAAGTACCAGAGCATATATTGAAGTTGACTAGCCTGAACCTGGACACCTAGGACCAGTAGATTGTGCCTTTTATGGCAGAAAAGGACACCCAAACGGTTGAGGAGTCACAAGCTCAAAGTACCCAACACATCCCCTCAATGAACAAGGTTGAGGGTGGCCAGGGAAGCGCAATGCAGGGAGCTGAAACAAGTAAAGGGGAGGATATACCAGAGGCTTAGGAAGGAACCCAAGTCAACCTTCGGGCAGAGCGCGACATCCACCCAGGAACAGATGGAGTTGGTTCTCCAAAACCCTCAGCAGTGTGTAGATTTGCTGCAACTCTGCTTGACCAGAACAGAGGTTCTGACACTCTTTACCTCAGCATTAAGTTTGAGGCTTGTGCTAGGACCATCAACAGGGGAGGAGGAGGTAGAGACCCGCTTAGAGAATTACACAGCCAATGGACTTCCACTACAGACTCGGGCACCCAGAGACACAACACCTTCATATGTTGACCTTGCACAGTTGCCAGCGACACACTTGGTTGGAATGATCATATCATCCATTGATCAACTAGAGCAGTGTTAGGGTCCTAACCCGCACATAGGTAGAAAAATATATTCGGATGTAATAAAGGTCAATATTAATAAGGCCTTGCAATAAAATAGAATAAGTTGAATGTAAGAATACCTAATAGAATTTTCTGCTTCTAGAAGGATCTTCTTCTAGATGCTTATTTTGATAGACATATTTAGTATAAATAGGATTCAAGGATATGAGAACCCTACATTGGATATTATTGTAATAGAGCTCTGCTCGACTCAAGGTTTCCCCCTTGAAAAGGCCCGTGAACATTGCTCTCAGAATCAATGTGTTATTTATGTTGTTATTCTTATATCATTTTAGTGTTATTGTGGTGATTGTTCTGGTTATATTGTTGTTATTCTACCATTTCTATCATTTTATTTATGTTCTGCATACTTTTTATATCTGGTATATTACAAGTGGTATCAGATCAATTTCCTCGATAGAAATTGTGGGTAAATTTTTTTCAGGGTAGAGACATATTCTGGCGTCGTTACGTGCATAAACCCGAGTTGAGGGATTCATAAACGCAGGAAATACAAGTGGTTCTTAAGCGCACATCTATTGGCAACCCTTGTAACCCTTGTTGGTACCCCTTCAAGTGGTAGTGCATCAGAAAGCACATGTGTATGGATCGACCTAGATTACCTGAAGCCCTCTTTAGATAAATTGATCAGTCGTCTGACTGCTATAGTTCCACCGAGAACAACACTCGGGAAGATACTCTCTAGTACCTGAGTAGTCAGGTAGTACAGCTAAGGGAATGGTCTAGCCTCCTTAGTTAGTTCCCTGAGATATTGGGTCGAGTACTACTATTGGATCCTACATGTATATCAGAGAGCTATAGCACAGGGAAAACCCCTGTCTGTAGGACCCTTGAATACCTATCCCTTGGGGACAAAAACATAAACAAATAAAAACAGACAAGATCTATTGTCGTGCAACTGTGTTCGGGTTGCCAAATCAATACACATTTCTTCCTGGTTAAGTATTTGGTCATTTCATCACTGCATTATTCTTCAGACTGGAGTATAACTCTGCAGGTGTAAAAAAAAATTCTGGAAATTTTTTCACCATTATTTGAGACCTATTCCATTGGATTCATCTCTTCGTCCTTATCACATTCATACATATCATTTTTCGGAAAAAAATTTGATCCCACCCACCCCTTTTCGGTTCCCTCATCCTCATGGCCCACACCCTTATTCAAGACTTGGAACCTCGCTTCAATACCTTGCAATCTAGTCTCACCAAGACCCAACAAGAAGTGAAACAACTCAGTGCCAATGTTGTCGCCATCAATACAACCATGCAGTCCTCAATGGAGGAAATCAAACAAGACCTAACTACCCAACTTGAATATGTCTTTTCGACACTCTGCACCAAGATGCATATCCCTACAGATAACCATTCCTCTGACTCACCTCCACATACGGAAGTTGAAAATTCCTCTCATTCCCACAACTTTCAGCACCATCACTTTCAACATGACCTACGCATTCCGCGGGTGGATCTGACCAAATTTTATGGCTCAGGCCCCACTGGTTGGGTAACCCAACTGGAACATTATTTCTCTTTATATGGAATTACATATGACTTGGCCAAACTCCGGTATGGTGTTCTCCATCTAGATCAAGAACATTGGCAATGGTGGCAATGGAGAAAAACTTCCCGTCAAGGGTATATTTCTTGGACACAATTTGTGGCAGATCTTTATGAATGATTTGACACTGACACCAACCATTTAATTCATTTGACAAAGTTGAAACAATTAGGAACAATG
>SNQJ01S0008239.1:124177-147764 GCA_010110895.2 Picea sitchensis
CCTGGATTTTCAGACAAAGGGCACGTCTGATGCCTTTTTCTGAGAGTGTTTTATCAATGGCCTCAAGGATGAGATTCGGGCCCATGTCCTCATGGCTTGGCCTCAGAGTTGGGTGGAGGATACTAAAAGAGATAAAGAAGCACAACAAGTTGTATCTTCTCAAAACTATAAACCCTCCTTTATCCCTCGCACTAAACTAGTAAATCCCACTACTCCCTCCGCTCCACTAAAGATCCAAAAATTGACCAGGGTTGAAATGGTTGAACGCCAACTCAAAAGGCTTTGTTATAATTGTGATGACAAATATTTCTCGGGCGATAGGTGTAAGGAACAAAATATTTTTATGGCCATCTCCAAGGATATTTTAGAAGAGGATGTTGAAACTCCCCTTGTGTCTGAGTCACCTGAAACCCCTAACATAACCCCTCCCTCAGACCCTCTCGAAGTAGAACTGGTCATTTCCCTCAATGCTTTCACTGGCTTCTCCACTCCCCAAACCTTCAATCTAATTGGTTACATAAAGCATCAGAAGGTCATCATTCTGGTTGATAGTGGAAGCACCCATAATTTTATTCATCACCGCATTGCCCAAGAAACTCATTGCTACATCCATGCCATCAATAATTTCCAAATCATGATTTCCAATGGTGGCTCCATGAAATGTGGAGTCCATTGTGAAAATGTGTGTCTCCAATTTGGTGACTACCACCTGAAATCTAATATGTTTTCTATCGACATGGGTGGTTGTAAAATTGTGTTGGGTGCAGACTCGCTAAGGACTTTGGGTCCCATTCTCATGTATTTTAAGGAATTAACCATGCAATTCGACCAGGAGGGCCACCAATATAAGTTCCAATGCATCACCATCGGTTCACCTGAGATCATTAGTTCCCATCACATGGAAAAGCTTCTCAAAAAAGGTCATTCTGGTGTTATTGCCCAACTCCATGCCATACAAGAAACATAGACACCCTCGGTGCCACAAGACCTCCAAGCCATCCTTTTTAAACATCAAGTGGTCATTTCCACTCCCTAGGGACTTCCTCCCTCCCATGGTGTTCATGATCATTCCATTCCCCTTGCACCCAGAAGCCTTCCTCCCAGTATTTGGCTGTATCGTCACCCCTTTTCCCAAAAAAATGAAATTGAGAAAATGGTACATGAACTCCTTAATGAAGGCATTATCCACCCTAGTACAATCCCCTACTCTTCTCCTATGGTCATGGTCCTGAAGAAAGAAGGTTCTTGGCAAATGTGTCATGACTTTCATGCCCTCAACAAACTTACCATTAAAGACAAATTTCCCATTCCTCTCATTGATGACCTCTTATATGAATTGAGTGGCGCCCAATTATTTACTAACCTTGATATTCATTTGGGCTACCACCAGATACATATGAAAGAGGCAGACATTCCCAAGACTACCTTTAGAACTCATGAGGGCCACTATGAGTTTTTGGTCATGCCTTTTGGCTTGTGTAATGCCACCTCCACCTTCCAAAGCCTCATGAATCATGTATTTCATCCTTTTCTCCATCATTTTGTCTTAGTTTTCTTTGATGATATCCTCATCTATAGAAAAACCTAGAAACACCATCTTGCTCATGTGGATCGAGTTCTCCATCTACTCTCTCAGCACCAAATTTTCCTAAAACAGTCTAAATGATTTTGGAACCTCAGAAGTAGAGTACTTGGGTCATCTAGTTGGCAAGGATGACATCAAGGCGGATCCCAAAAATATTGAATCTATGCAAGACAAGCCTAACCCAAAGACTCTCAAAAGATTACGTGGATTTCTAGGCTTAACATGTTATTATCTCAATTTTGTTAATAATTATGGAAAGATTGCAACACCTCTCACTGCTCTCCTAAAAAAGAACTCTTTCACTTGGACTCCAGTCGCTTCTCAAAATTTTCAAACCTTTAAGATGGCCATGTGCACCACTCCAGTCCTGGCCCTTCCTGATTTCACAATGACCTTTGTCTTGGAATGTGATGCTTCAGGGAAAGGAATTGGTGTTTTCCTTATGCAAGAGGGTTGGCCTTTGGCCTTTACCAGCAAGAAACTATCTGAAAGAAATMTGGGAAAATCAATCTATGAAAAGGAAATGTTGGCTATTTTGCATGTCGTGGATCTGTGGTGCCCTTATCTATTGGGGAAACGCTTCCAAATTAAGACAGGCCATCAAAGCCTCAAGTATTTTCCGGAACAACAAATTTCCTCCCSGGAGCAACAAAAATGGGTGACTAAGCTCTTTGGATATGATTATGAKATCATTTACAAGAAAGGAAAAGAAAATGTGGTTGCGGATGCACTTTCTTGAAAATATGCAAATGAAGGATCCCTTTTCTCTCTTTCCTTCATTGTACTAGATTGGCTCCAAGTCGTTCGCCAGGAATGGCTACAAGATCCCAAAAGTTTGCATCTGATCCAAAAATTGCAGTCCAATGCTCCAGCTTACCAGGGTACTCTTGGCTCCATGATGAGCTTCGATACAAAGGTCGGTTTTATTTAATTAAACAATCAAAGCTTATATCCACGGTACTTTCTGATATTCATGCTACACCCACAACGGGGCACTCCAGGTTCAGCAAAACCTATGATAGGGTCAAACGTTCTTTTTTCTAGGATAGTATGAAACAGGACATTCGTAATTTTGTCACTGAATGTGATGTGTGTCAATGCAACAAGGGAGAAACAGTCAAATCTCTGGGCACACTACAACCGCTTCCTATTCCACATGTTATTTGGAGGGATATCTCTATGGATTTTATTACAGTCTTACCCAAATCGGGAAATAAATCAGTCATCATGATGGTTGTTGATTGCCTTTCCAAGTATGCTCATTTATGCGCTCTTAAACATCCATTTACAGCATCCATGGTGGCTCAAATTTTCATGGATCAGGTCTTCAAGCTTCATGGCATGTCGCACTCTATTGTTTCTGATCGCGACCCAACTTTCACAAGCACTTTTTGGCAAGAAATGATCAAGGTACAAGCCACCCAATTGCACCTCAGCATAGCTTATCATCCCCAGACTAATGCTTAAACAGAAGTTGTCAACAAGGTTTTCGAAACATATTTGAGGTATTTTTCCTCAGAAAAGAAAAATCAGTGGGCTGAATGGCTACCCCTAATTGAATGGTGGTACAACACTTCATACCATACAGCTACATGCATGACTCCTTTTGAAGTGGTATATGGACAGAAGCCACCTTTAGTTCTCTCATACTTACCTAGTGTCTCGAAGGTCCAGGCGGTTGACCAAAAACTTACAATTCGAGAGGCTATTCTCCGTACCCTCAAAGAGAATTTGGTCATGGCACAAAATCGCATGAAGCAACAAGCAGATCAAGGTCACTATGAATGTCAATTTGCATAAGGGGATCATGTGTTTCTTCGACTACAACCTTACAAGCAAAATTGCCTCAAGGCCGAGCATTGTCAGAATATAGCACCCAAATTTATGGTCCTTATACCATTCTCAAGCATGTGGGACAGGTGGCCTATCAGTTAGATTTTCCTAGTAATTCGAACCTACATCCTATTTTTCCCATTTCATGCTTAAAGAAGGTGATTGGAACTAAGTGCCAAATTCAAACCAAGCTTCCCAAGTTAGCCGAAGAAGGATCCATTTGGCTACAACCACAAGCCATTTTGGACCAATGTGAGCATCACCTGTGTCATAGAACCATCAAGGAAGTGTTACTCTAATGGAAATATACAACTCCAGCAGATGCCACTTGGGAACTAGCTACCATTCTGCAACAATTTCCACATCTCAAGCCTTCAGGACAAGGTTTTTTTTAAGGGGGAGGACATGTTAGGGTCCTAACTCACACATAGGTAGAACAATATATTCGGATGTAATAAAGACCAATATTAATAAGTCCTTGCAATAAAATAGAATAAGTCGAATGTAAGAAGACCTAATAGAATCTTTCAATTCTAGAAGGATCTTCCTCTAGATGCTTCTTTTGATAGACATATTTAGTATAAATAGGAGTCGAGGGTATGAGAACCCTAGCTTGGATATTATTGTAATAGAGCTCTGCTCGACTGGAGGTTGCCCCCTCGAAGAGGCCTGTGATTATTGCTCTCATAATCAAAGTGTTATTTCTGTTGTTATTCTTATATCATTTCAGTGTTATTGTGGTGATTTTTCTGGTTATATTGTTGTTATTCTATCATTTCTATCATTTTATTTATGTTTTGCATACTTTTTATATCTGGTATATTACAAGTAGCGGCTCCAGCGGGCTGAGAGGTATACCAAGTATGCAAGGGAGGAAGAGATCCTTGCACAAGCATGCAATAAACAAGAAGCACATGCAAAGATCCAGGTTGAGCGCGGACTGGAAAGAGTGTAGGAAAGACTTGTTGAAGACTGGTTAGAAATTTGGAAGGTCGCACCCTACCTATCTGAAGCCAGGGATGCAGGAGAGTTGTAGCATCAGATTGAGATGCTCCACGGAGCATGGAAACAACCAGCCATTCGCATTGAGCATCTAGAAGTACATTTGTAGCAGAGTCAGCAAGAAGCAGAGAAACAGCCTCAGAAGTTGTAGAAGAAGATGCACCATGTATTTCTAGAAGGAAACAATGCCCGAGCAACACTACATAAGCTCACAACTGAGTGCACAAGTATTTTCAGGGAAGTTAGATATTTTTAGAGGATGTGCGCACCAGAATCCAGGTGTTGAATGAATAATTTATGGCCATGATGGATCCACTATAGAAACAATAAAATTTTGACGAGATCAAGAAAGAGGACAATGAACTGAACACCCTCTTTGAGGTGTAATCCATAGAAAATAAGGAGTTGCACAACTTCTGGCATGTCATTCAGAGAGTGTACATGAAGATGCATCAAGTTTATGAAAAAATAAATTATAAGTAGAACTCATTGGTTGCATCCAAGCCCAAGGGATGTATTATAGAGGAAACCCAACAGTTCATAGCAGAGGCATCACTCCTTGCTAGGAAGTGGTAGGATAAAGTTGGAAGCTTTCAAGGAGTGACGAAGTGGGCCTTGGAGTTGGTCCTGGAGTTGGTCCCTTTGTTTGAAGAGGAAAAATAAAATGAATCACAAACAGAAGAGAAAAAGAAAGAGGAAAAGGAGGACAAGGGAAAATAATAGTTGCTAGTGGAAGCTGCGAAAGATCTGAGTACTTGAATCTTTTGCCTTGTATGAGTTGACCAAGATTCAGAAGAAACTAAACAACAGAGAGAGAAAAAGCAACAGAAATCAGTTGTGAAAAGGACAGTGCAACGCCAACAAAGCAAAAGCAATCGAAATAGAGAAAGAAAGCGTGCAAGCCAAGACAAGAGACACAACTTAGCTTATATATAGGGATGAATATGATTGTAAAAGGGTTTGGTTGAATTGCGATTGTGTTCAGTTCGATATTTCCCTTACTGTTAAGTTGATGTCATAGTTATTATATGCGGCTGAGAGGTCAGAGTTTTGAGTCTGTAATGTAATATGTACAAGTTTTGGGAATTAGAGATCTGTGACATGAGTCCAGATCCAGGAGTCTATAACAGAGCACTACTGTGCATCTTTGAGTTTGTAAATGAAGAAAGATCTGAACATAATATGAAGAAGGATCTAAATTTTCAAAATATGTTGTGTCTTTCTATGTTATAGTTATGCATTACAGTACTTCTTTATGGTTTATAAGTTCCACATGATGGTTCTGTGTTTAAGTTCTTTTCTACAAGATAAGTAGGTTCATTTCTTGTGCATAGGAGTTCAGATTTGTTTTGTCATTATATGTCTTGCGCAAGGTCAGGATGAATATTGAAGGTTCTTTGAATCCTCCTAAGTCTCTTCCTTTCCCTTCCCTATCCATTTGTCTCAGCAATGCTTTGAGTGAGACTTCTTCTCTTCAGAGGGGATGAAAATGCCAGCACTCCAGACTACTCGATACCTTTTGTTGGTAACCTGAGAAGGACACTGGTCTAATCAAACTTGCACCAAAATTTAGGTCTAATGTGCCCATTTTGAAGAATCTATTGGTTCTGATGCCTGATTTCATCATTATCCATCAGCGAGCGTCGATATATTGGTCCATTAGGTAGAGGTGCATCGGGGGTCATATCAATTCGATGCTTGAATTGGCAGTGTGTAGGTACCCCTGTAGGTGATGAGAAGATGTCTTTGTATTCTTCCACGATCCTGTCCACTTTCTTTTGCTGCAAAGAGAGGTGTTGTGTAGAGGACACATATGTGGCGGTGACTTTTTGCTTACTGTGAGCATGGATTACAAAGAAGACGAACTTCCCAGTATGTGAAATGACCTTACTACATTGCTTAGTAGATATTAAAGAAATAGAAGCAGGCGACGCTACCTCTGGGATCCTGTACAATTGTCTACCCAAAGTAATAATAACATTACGAGGTCTAGACTCATACACAACATCCTAAAACAAAATCAAAAACTTCAAGGGGATAAATATCACACAGTACCTCATCTTTGAAAGGCTTGATGTCGTAGGGAAGACAACGTTTTTGGCTGACACGGAGATCTCTTCTATGGTGAAGCCAACCGATGGTGTAGGGATGTAGGTGTAGTGTCATTGGTAGGTCCAGCCACTTGAATACCTCTACTGAAATCAGGTTCTTCTGACTACCACTATCGACAATGAAATGAAGTGGAGCCCCCTTGACCCACATCTACAAGTGAAAGAGGTGTCGCCCTTCATCTGTTTCTTTTGGTTTGTTTGGCCAGAATTTGGTAGTAGTGATAACGGCATTGGGTTCAACATCAATAATTTGCTTCCCTCCTTTAGGATTTGATTAGGAATCAAAATCGGCCTCTTACTCGAAAGCCTTCATCTTGGTCATGAGGGACTGCTTGGACCAACATTCTTCGTTGTTGTGCCAAGAAATTTTATGGTACTCACACTTGTTGGCACAAGGGCATACCCAGGGTTCAATGCTTTGAGAGTGCACCAACAAAACCCTAACTATCGGCCCTTTCGGCAACACCTGCGAAGTATATGAAGTCTCACCCAAGGTAGAGGCAGGGGTGGTTGCGGGACTCTACTTTCTGCAACCTTAGCTGGGACACTGATCTGTGAATGTAACACATTAACAGAGCACTTAGCAGTTATAGTTCATTAGTATTCAACCTTCATTTACAGCGCAGATAAACCCTAATAATAGAGCATCATAGTATTCATCCAGATCTAATATATTCAAGCACTAAGCATAAAGGAACATATCAGATCTATCATTCATTCACACTATTGAGCACTAAGCTATTATATTCATCTAAGAATACATCAAGATAAAAACACTAAGCATTAACCATATAAACAATACAACAACCATAATGCACAAAGAAACCACAACAAAAGATATACGTGGTTCACCCCCAGCCTGGGTCTACGCCCACCAACTCTTCTTCGCTTTATTATCTTCTTTCAATCGTCTACATGCACAGAGTCACAAGATCCTACTCTGCATAGGACAGGAGATCTATGCACACTCAGCCAGATCATCCTTCTTCGAGCTAGGTTACAACACAAAGCCTTTACACAATCTCTTACAGTCACTTGCAGTTAGCCTTGCAAGTATTACAAAATATCTTGCAGTCATTTACACTTATCACTCGCACTTATCACAACATCACACAGATGTTTTCCACCCCCCCCCACACACACATATACTTCCTCACTTCGCCTAGGTCTCTATTTATATATTACAAAAGGGGCCTAAACATGGGTAAACTCATGGATCGACATCCCCATACCCATTACATGATCCCAAAACCCAAAAATTCCCTAAAAATGGGTTGAGATCCCATTATCTCTTGCTTCGACTTGTGCTTCACCTTCGATAGCCTTTCGAAGTCCCAAAATAGGTCAAACCTGAACAAGGGTTTCCAAAAATTGGTCAAGGTCCAACAGGCCCCCAACACTCACCTATGACTCATCCCGAGTCACTCTAATATGGGTAGCTCTGCCTCGAAATCCTTGAGTCTAGCTCGAGATTTTTCGACCTACTTCTTCGCCAAGGCCTCCTGCTCAGAGAACTCCTGAAGAACTGCCGCGTTCATAGGTCCCTCTAAGTGTTGTTCAACCGAAGTGACTACTTTCTCTAGTTTTGTTCCTCGTCCTTCAATCTCCTCAAACTGTTGGCAAACTTCATCCTAGATTTACTTCCATGACTTTTCTTTGTATGGCGTGGACTTGTTGTTGAACATGGCATTGTTCCTGGGATATTTTCATTCTTTCAACTGAAGACAAGAGCTTCAATTGTGCCTGTACCATTGTTTCTTACTTCTTTGCCTCCTAGAGTTGGGATTCTAGTGTCTTCAATTCAAGGTCTTCAGTAAGTCACTCATAAGTCTATGCACTTCTACTTCTAAGTTGTTGACATTCCAAATATAATTCTCTAATCCGGTCAACTATGCTCCGGAAAGTGGCTTCTCTTTGGTCCCGCACATCCTGCGGAGTGCTTGGCGCTGACTGTAGCTCTAGATCTGTTATTCTATATTGAAGTTGTTGAATGGCTTTGGCAAGCTTCGCTACTTTATGCTCTAATGGGTCTTCCTCTTTTTGCTCTAAGCCCATCACAAAGTAGAGTGCTCTGTTGACTGCTTCTTTTACTCCAATCTGCTCTGCAAGAAGTTGTTCTTTCTCTTGTTGGATATGTGCTTTCTCMTCTTCGAAATTTGTTTGGAGGTCATCCTTCTCCTATTGTGAAACTCAACATTTATTTACTACTTCCTCCTRTGCTTGCTTCAGGGCCACTGTGGCCTATTATTTTTCTTCTTGTGCAYGATGAAGGCAAGCTTCAGTCACATCATCTATTCTGCGGAGTTGGGTAGGCTCATCGCCCAACTCTGGTTCTTAYGATGGCAGGSGCGTAGTGGACACTATGTGACTAGAGTGAAGGGCCCATTGTACCCCACTGAGTTCTGTCTCAATTCTATCATACATGGCTTCTGGTTTGGATTCGTTGTTCTGCAAAATGTCCAGTAAGGCATCTAATATAGCTGCGATGATGAAGTCAAAGTCATCGAGCATGAGCACAGTCTGTAACTTGGTCTTACTAGCTCTGGATTTCTTCGCGAGATAGGTTTCATGGGAGAAACCTTTATTTTATTAGATGGATTAGTCTCATCAATGGGATCCCTAGGCATTGTGACTTCACCTTGCTTCTACTGATCTTATTTCCCATTGTTCTCTTCTTTATCTACTTCATCGTTACCTCCTCCTCCTAGTGATTATGAAGTAGTTTCTTCTGATGCACTTATTAAGTTTTGTACCTCTTCTATCTTCTTCTTTCCGCTGGTTCCAAGTGTGTCATTTTCTTCACGAGTGGCCTCGGGGCTTCTGATTAGTTCGAGATCAGACAATTTTGTCGGGCCAACATGGATAAGGAGATCTACGGGCCAGTCCTTAGTTATCTCTTCTAGGTCCTCTTTTGTAAGATTATATTATGACTGAAGTTATTCTTTACTCTCATCTGCATGTGCAGTGATATAACTAAAATGTTGATCTGCGCGGAACTTCATAAGGGGCCTGAACCGGTGTAGGGTGTTTGGTGTCATACAAGGGACAACCTCGATGGCCCTCTTTAACTGCAGATAGTAGGTATGGAATACTGCATTCGACTGCCACTATTTTCCCATATTGCTCGAATACCAAAGCGTGGTGAACTTCCTAGAGATTAGCTCGAATGACTCAATTTCGGGGAAGGTCGCACCTTCCAGCATCTCCCAATATGTAAACATGATGAGGATCAGGAGCCAGCTAAAGTGGAACTCATATCCCTAATCCTGAGCTTCGTGGCAATCCAATTCTAACTGGTTGACTAAGTACTTTTCCCACTTCATCTCTAGTCCTTATACGCATTTTCTAGCGAGGTCAACATTTTCCAGCGAGGTCAACAATGAACCCTATGACCTGTGTAGTTTTTTTCTTTCTCACTAGCTTCTCTGTGATCAGCTGGAAATCCAAACACACTACGCCATTCTGGATGGAGGCTACCTTGTATCCTCGCATCCCCTTTTCTACATTTCCATAAGTATTCTTAATCCTCTGTGCTAGGGCATGATCTGCAGCCTTCCCTGGGTAAAAGTCTTGTGAGTTTGGTCCTTGCATGCTCAATCCAGTGATCCTATGGATCAATGTTGGGTCAACAGTGATGCGTCTGTCTAGCCACAGATTGTCACCATGGTAGCACAAAAAGAGGAGCTTAATGCACATGTTAACTTCCTGGGGCCTTCCAAAATGTGGTATCTTCATCATGTTCAAGATAGTGGATTGTGTGAGGTTCATAGTCCATGGTTGGGGGATTATCCTCGAGTTCTTCCCCTTCATCCTAGTCAAGTACCTGTGAGGGGAGAGCATGTTTTGGTTCTTGGAATCCCCTAGGTTGAAGTCGTTGAATTTTAATGTCATGATCTTGTCTAGATGGGTTCGAACTGCATGTATCCCCTTTGGGAGGTACGAAGTAACCAGGGTGTAATCAAAGTCCCTTGGGACACTATCATGACTCACCATGTCAGTTAGGGGCAGGATGTAGTCAGGTAAGATAGACGATATCAACTTCGCATTCACCAAGTCATCTCGATGCTTGTTTCTTTTCTTGGCTGCGGATCGGGATGGTCTAGATCCATGAGCAGTCAATGGAGAGGCTTGCACTCCTCTCGTCGATGAAGCTTGAATCCCTATGGACATTACTTTTTCGGCCATTAAATCGATTAGAACTTTTTCAACCAACTTCTCTATGGTGTTGAGTTCATCCGACATGCATGCTCAAGATCAGATAACTCGGGTCGATGAATGAATTCTCAATGCAATAGAATAGGTGTCGATCTCAATAAACATAGAGCGGTAGTAATGAGTTCTCTCATTGACATGAATACAATTTGCAAAAGTATTCTCGGTGCAACAGTCAATGAGATAAGTAGATAGCGTTGTAATGGATCTCTCCAACGGGTCAGAAGTCTTCATCAATGCAGTTATGTTCGTTACGGTGCGGTCCCAATGGGACGATGGCGAGATTTTTGGCCATAAATTTTGTTTTAACCATTTGGGGGCATCAGTCTAATGGTTATAATTATTCCAATGGTCATATCGCTCTACCATGGCGACCTTCCTTCTACAAAGTCTTCTCTGGAACTTCCTGTAATTTCTCCAACTTTGCATTCTTCTTGCTGACATTTCTATCCTTCTTCCCTGTGATCTACGTTATTGGGTTCCTCTTCCCATTCTGATTCTTATCTTCTCTTGGCATAGTGATGTAGGAGCATCATACAAAGCCAAAGCCAAATCACGTGCCTAGCCAAAGGAATAGTTGGACGCACAGATGGGAAAAAGGAGAATGTTTTTATGAAAACGTTTTGAATTTTGAAATTTGAAGCAATAATGTAATAGCTAGGAAAAGGCGTACTTGCATTTATGTCTTGGAGATATGAACAGATCTAGAGAGATTACTCTCATCTGCCGGATGTATTAGGCATTTAAGTCTGTTAATGTAAAGTAGGTAGATATGAGTGTTAGATTAGATAGTTTTAGAAGCATAGGAGGGAAAACGGATATAGGCACCCTCACCCTTATATTATTGTAATTTTTGGGATGATCATTCAAAATTCATAAGTTCTAGATCTGTAGTAGAGATATGTAGAGAAGAACCTATGTACAAGAGAACTTGAGTTAATATATGAAGCTTTGACTCAATTTTCATGGTGTTGTGATGCTTAATGTTTACACTTGTTGAATGGTATGTTTACAGTTTCTTTGTTTCTCTGTTATGCATTAATTTCGATGTTGTAGCATGTGTGTGATTTCATGTTGAATGTATGAAGTCTGAGAGAGGAGAAGAATGAGTTTCAATTGTTTCCCTTCCTGATAATTCCTGCAAGGAGTGCAGTGAACGTCCACAAGGTGTGCGTTGACAAGGGTCTGAGTTTTATCTCAAGAAGATCAGGAGGGATATCGTTGTTCTCATACCAGCTGAAGAGTAGGTGAAGCACAGAGTCATGCAAGGAGTACACAAGCTCATTGAAGCCTTAGAAATTATCAAGTAAGGGGAAGGTTGAAGGACCACTGTTACAAAGAGTGCACAGGGTCGGAGACTCAAATAACCAGAGGTTATTTGAAGGTTTTCCGCAAGGAGTGCGAGAAGGGATCCTTTTTTTTTTAAAGCTTAAGTTTATAAGTGAAATCTCAAGAGGGATTTAAACATTGAAGTTCTCAAAGGGAGATGGAGGCCGAATTTGTCTCATAGAAGCCAAGTTCAGGAGGGAGAACACCAAGTTGTTTGGACAGAAGCCATTGAGGAGTGCATCTGGTGGTCAGAATTCTCCGTGGAGAACTCACGAAGTTGCAAGGATCGTCGGATCTAGAGGATCTATGAGGTGGTTATGAGTTGGATGAATCTGCCACCTTGACATCAAGAATAAACATGAACCATTGATCATGATCAGTTCGAGCCGTCAGATCATTTTGGAAATTCGAGATTTGTAAGTTTGGAGTGCATACCAAACTCCTTGGTCACTCTAAACCTTGAATCGCAAAAGGGATTATCAAATGTGAAATTTTGGTATTTCGGGGTTCGGCATACCGGAAATATTGATGACAAAGAATCGATACCCTTGGCATTGAAAACCCTGAAGTCGCGAAACGTGACATTCCTTTGGTGTGAAACATCGACATTTTAGTATTTCGGGGTTCGGCATTTCGGAAACCCTGATGACAAGGTGCCAGGGTGCTTTGCACTGAAAACCCCAAAGTCTCAAAATGCGAAGTGTCTTTGGAATGGAATCCCGACATTTCATCATTTCGGGGTTTGGGAATTAGAGGAGACAAGTGATTTTTGGAACCGAGAGTTTCAAACTCTCGGTACACGAAATCCCGAAAAAGGGTCGTTATTTCGTAATTCGGGAATTGGCGGGGCAAGTGAGTTGGGGTCATGAATCGTGAACTCCCGGTACACAGAGTCCCAAAAGGCCATCGATCTCGTATTCCATGGGACGTTGAGCCCATTTTGGTATTCCATCATTTCGGAATTGGGGGAATCATAAGGCAAGAGGAACGATTGTTGGGTCATTCACTCAAGCCCCGAAAAGCCAAAATTTGTGTGCATCAGGTGGTGTGCGTTGGAGCGGTCAACCCTCATTGACAATTCATATTTTGGCATTTTCCAAGAGATGTGGGAATACATCGGGACTCTCCAACTCCCAAAACCTGAAGTCCTTTGTGGATTAAACAAAGGTTTTGATTAACCCTTGGCATGGTTTTAGTGAATATCATGTGTGGATCTCGGCCCGAGGGCAGGGGGTCTGCGTCAGTGTGGTATCAGAGCACAAAAAAAAATATTTTCTTTCTGTAGCAGAGAGAAAAGAGGAAAAATTTTCATCCATGCCACCAAGAAGAAGAGATAGGCCAATGCCTAATCCATCAGTGGAAAGAGAAATGTGTGAGTTACATGCCAAACTTGATGCTATGGATATAGCACAGAGGCACACAGTCGACGTTGGGGATATCAGTGAGGCTAAAAGTGAAAATGAAGATGGAAATGAAGGAGAAGAAGTTGCAGTCAAAGATGCTGCAGACGAATGCCTATTCATGGTTGTTGCAAGGATAGGTGCCAGAGAAAAAATGGGCATTCCCAGATATGAGGGAAACTTGGATGTTGAAGAACTTCTAGACTGGATTAGAGCTCTAGACAAATACTTCGACTATGAGGATGTCGAGGAAGATAACAAATTCAAACATGTCGTTACTAGACTTAAAGGGCATGGAGCACTATGGTGGGATGAACTGCAGGCTGATAGATGCTGCAAGGGCAAGCAAAAAATCAAAAGCTAGGATAGAATGGTTGCAAAGATGAAAGCCAAATCTATACCCAAGGATTATCAAATCACTTTGTTTCAGAGGATGCAGAATTTGAGACAGAAGTTGATGTTAGTGAAGGAATACACTGAAGAATTCTACAGGATAAACATCAGAGCAATTCATCGAGAAAGCGATGATGAAAAAGTTGCCAGGTACATGATCCAAGACGACAGACCAATCGCATATTTCAATGAAAAACTAAATGAGGTGAATATTAAGTACTCCACATATGACAAGGAATTTTATGTCGTTATACAAGCACTGAAGAAATCGAGACACTATTTGGTTCCCAAGGAGTTTTTTTTGTGCAACGATAATCAGGCTTTACAATTCGTGACTCGATAGGAGAAGTTGAACCAAAAACATGCTAAATGGGTTGAATACATGTAAAATTTTACTTTTGTGATTAAGCATATTTCTAGAACTGCTAACAAAGTTGTTGATGCTTTGAGCAGGAAATGTTTGCTTATGCAGGAATTCAGAGTCAAAACTTTGGGTTTTGATAACCTCAAATAAATGTACAGGGATGACCCAGATTTTAAAAAGGCATATGAGGCATATAAGAATCCAATTCTCAAGGATAGAAGCCAATGGACTGAATACATGATCTAGGATGGATTATTATTCAGGGGAAATCAGTTATGTATTCTGAAATGCTCCATGATGGAGAATTTGCTGAAGGAAAAACACAGTGGAGGATTGGTCGGACATTTTGGTCATGACAAGACGTTCTCAAAGTTGAATGGCTCATATTTTTGGCCAGGGATGAGGACAGATGTCAAGAAATTTGTGGAAAGGTGTAGAATTTGCCAGCACACGAAAGGAAAAAGGCAAAACAGAGGGTTATACCAACCATTACCCATACCTAAAAGGCCATGGGATGCAGTGAGCATGGATTTTGTATTGGGACTGCCAAGAACACAAAGAGGATATGATTCAATCTTTGTGGTAGTCGACAGATTTTCAAAAATGACACATTTCATATCATGCCAGAAAACCAACGATGCAACTCATATTGTGAACCTGTTTTTCAAGGAAGTTGTTAGACTTCATGGCTTGCCAAAGAGTATCGTTTCTGATCGAGATACCAAGTTCATAGGGAATTTTTGGAGGACCTTATGGAAGAAGTTGGAGACAAGTTTGTCTTTTAGTTCAGCATATCATCCTCAGAAGGATGTCCAGATAGAAGTCGTGACCAGGAGCTTGGGAGATTTACTGAGAAGCCTAGTGACTAAACACCACAGTCAATGGGATCACGTTCTGCCACAGGCGAAATTCGCTTACAATAATTCACTCAATATAAGCACAGGGCAGAGTCCATTCCAAATTGTATATGGAATGAAACCAAGGGGAGTTTCTGAATTGAATGATTCGAAACAAAATGTATTCAGGACTGCTAGTGTAGAGGACTTTGCAGTAGGAATGAAGGAGCTTCACAGCCGAATCAAGGAGTGATTGCAGAGTTCAATTCAAGAGTATAAGCGGAGAGCAGATCAACACAGGCGAGAACTTCAATTTGAAGTTGGTGATATGGTTCTTGTGCATTTGAGGAAGGAAAGGTTCCCAAGGGGAATGTATAATAAACTGAAGATGAAAAAGATTGGATCGTGCAAGGTCATAAGGAAATTTGGGGCAAATGCATATGAGATTGAATTACCCGATGGGGTTGGAATCTCACCGATATTCAATGTTGCGGATTTGTACCCTTACATAGCTGAAGAAGCAGGAAAAGAGGAGGAACAAAAAGAAATTCAATGGAAAAAACATATTCCTGTAGTTGTAGAGCCACGGATAGAAAGAATAATTGACAAAAGGGTTAGCAAAAAGACCAGGAGAAAAGAGTATTTTGAATACTTGATCAAATGGAAGGGACATCCAGTTGAAGATGCCAGTTGGAAGGATGAAGCAGCAATTCATAGGCATGGACAGACCATGCAGGAGCTCATGAATAGGAGTTCATGAATATTTTCAAGTGAGGGAGTATGATGCAAGATCATCGTACAAAGCCAAAGTCGAAGCACGCTCCTAGCCAAAGAAACAATTGGATGCGCAGATGGGAAAAAGGAGCACGTTTTTATGAAAACGTTTTGAATTTTGAAATTTGAAGAATTAATGTAATAGCTAGCAAAAAGGCGTACTTGCATTTATGTCTTGGAGATATGAACAGATCTAGAGAGATTACTCTCATCTTCCAGATGTATTAGGCATTTAAGTCTGTTAATGTAAAGTAGGTAGATATGAATGTTAGATTAGACAGTTTTAGAAGCATAGGAGGGAAAACGAATATAGGCACCCTCACCCTTGTATTATTGTAATTTTTGGGATGATCATTCAGAATTCATAAGTTGTAGAGATGTAGCAGAGAGTTGTAGAGAAGAACCTATGTACATGAGCACTTGAGTTAATATATGAAGCTTTGACTCAATTTTCATGGTGTTGTGATGCTTACTATTTACAATTGTTGAAAGGTATGTTTACAGTTGTTTGTTTCTCTGTTATGCATTTATTTCGATGTTGTAGCATGTGTGTGATTTCATGTTGAATGTATGAAGTCTGAGAGAGGAGAAGAATGAGTTTCAATTGTTTCCCTTCCCGAGAATTAATGCAAGGAGTGCAGTGAACGTCTGCAAGGTGTGCGTTGATGAGGGTCTGAGTTTTATCTCAAGAAGCTCAAGAGGGATACCATTGTTCTCAAACCAGCTGAAGAGTAGGTGAATCACAGAGTCGTGCAAGGAGTGCACAGGCTGATTGAAGCCTTAGAACTTATCGATTAAGGGGAAGGTTGAAGGACCACTATTGCAAAGAGTGCACAGGGTCGGAGACTCAAATAACTAGAGGTTATTTGAAGGTTTTCCGCAAGGAGTGCGAGCAGGGATCCTTTTTTTTTTGGAATCTTGAGTTTATAAGTGAAATCTCAGGAGGGATTTAACCGTTGAAGTGCTCAAAGGGAGACGAAGGTTGAATTCATCTCATAGAAGCCAATTTCAAGAGGGAGAACACCGAGTCGTTTGGACAGAAGTCATTGAGGAGTGCATCTGGTGGTCAGAATTATCCGTGGAGAACTCGCGAAGTCCCGAGGACCATCGGATCCAGAGGAGATGTGAGGTGGTTAGGAGTTGGATGAATCCACCACCTTGACATCAAGAATCAACGTGAACCATTGAACATGATCAGTTTTATCCGTCAAATCATTTCATAAATTTGGGATTCGTAAGTTTGGAGTGCAGACCAAAATCCTTGGTCACTCTAAACCTCGAATCGCGAAAGGGATTATCAAATGTGAAATTTCAGTATTTCGAGGTTCGACATATTGGAAATATCGATGAAAAATAATTGGGACCCTTGGCATTGAAAACCCCGAAGTCGCGAAACGTGACATGCCTTTGGTGTGAAACATCGACATTTTGGTATTTCGGGGTTTGACATTTAGGAAACCCTGATGACAAGGAGCCGAGGCACTTTGCACTGAAAACCCTGAAGTCGCGAAATGAAAAGTGTCTTTGGAATGGAATCCCAACATTTCGACATTTTGGGGTCCAGGAAGTAGAGGAGACAAGTGATTTTTGGAACCAAGCGTTTCAAACTCCCGGTATGTGAAATCCCAAAAAAGGGTCGCTATTTTGGAATTTTGGAATTGGCCTGGCAAGTGAGTTGGGGTCGAGAATCGTGAATTCTCGGTACGTGAAGTTCTGAAAGGCCATTGATGTCGCATTCCATGGGACCTTGAGCCCATTTCGGTATTCCAACATTTCAGAATTCGGGGAATCATAAGGTAAGAGGAACGATTGTTGGGTCGTTCGCTCAAGTCCTGAAAAGCCGAAATTTGTGTGCATCGGATGGTGTGCGTTGGAGTGGTCAACCCTCGTTGACAATTCATATTTTGGAATTTTCCAAGAGCTGTGGGAATACATCGGGACTCTCCAACTCCCAAAACCCGAAGTCCTTTGTGGATTAAACAAAGGTTTTGATTAACCCTTGGCATGGTTTTAGTGAAAATCCTGTGTGGATCTCGGCCTAAGGGCAGGGGGTCTACGTCACATAGTAACTTCGGGTTGTTGATGGTCTTTCATAGGGTTCAAGGACAATAATTGTTCTCTGTCTGGGGTAGGTGCTCTACTTTCCTGTATGGATAGGTTCTTCAAGTATTCCTACATTTTTTAAGATTTGAAAATCCGATCTCTGGTCCTAAGTTGCTTCGACTTGTCCCCCTATTCTTATATCAAGTAAGTTATTCTCCTAGTCATGAAATATTGTAATTCTTGTTTTTTCTGTTCTAGGGCCTCTTCTTCATTTCTCTGGATCTGATCTCTCTCAATCCAGGGTTTTCCTAATAACATAGCAAATGGGGTGCTATTCTCAACGAATTTAACAACCTCAAATTCTTCCTCTGTCGAAGTTTCATGAGCATGCATAGAGGTCTAGGTAAATATTCCACATAGGGTTATTAGTTTTCCTCTAAGGAATCCTATTCCTCCTAATGAAGGAACCATAGAAGGCCTTCCCAAAATTTCCAAAGTACTTTATGTCATGACATTCACCTGTCTTTCCTCATCCAGAACAAAGTCTATGTCGAAGTCTCCTATTCTTTCTTCTATAAGTTCTTTTTCTTTGAATATCTCTGATAAATTGATATCTTTGTGATCATTTAGGGTTTCTTTCATTTGTAGTAATGCAGTCTCCGATTATGTCTGGGGCTCTACCATGGTCTTAGTTTCTTGGCCTTTCTCAGGGTTTTATGGTCTCATATTCATTCTTTCAACCTTAGCAATCATTCTAGGGAAATCCAAAACTTCATGGTACATATCTTTACAACAAAGAAAATTGTGTCTTCTATCAGGGAAATCCTTAGTAAGATGGCTCGGTCTTCTGCAACTGTAACAAAGGCTTAATCCTCACTTTCTCTTAAATGATCCCTAACTTTTTCTGCACTGCGCACTAGGGTAAGAGTAATTAACCTGCAAAAAATCATTCCTAGGATCCTGCATCCATTTGTTAGTCCAAACATTCTTTCTATGCATAGGAATAGCATATCTATCATTATATATACTCATATCAAACATTCTTTCTTATAACCATGCCCTAGTTTTCAGACCAGGATAAAATTTATCAAACATACCTAGATCCATACTTTTGAAAAAAACAATTTTCACTTACCTTACCTTTCTCAGAGCACAAAGCTTTCAAATCTTAAAAATTTTCATTGTTCTCACCTCTCTCAGAGCACAAATAATTCAGATATTACCTCTTTTCTTCAGATCTGCCTCCTTTCTTAGCACAGAGCCTCGCAGTCAAGTAGAATACTGCACACTAAAGGAACAAATCTATGCACAAAGCTTTATTTCATTTCCTCAGTTCCCAGCAATCACAGTTAGGTCCCGACAATGGAACCATTTGTTGGCACAGGGGTATACCTAGGGTTCAACGCTTTTATAAGGCACCAACAAAACTCTAACTACCGGCCCTTTCGGAAACACCTGCGAAGCAAATGAATTCTCAGTCGAGGTAGAGGCAGGTTTGGTTGCAGGAATCCAGTGTCTGCAACCTTAGTTGGGACACCGATCTGTGATTGTAACACCTTAACAGATCGCTTAGGAGTTATAGTTCATTATTATTTAGCCTTCATTTACAACGCAGATAAACCCTAATAACATAGCATCACAGTATTCATCCATATCTAATATATTCAAGCAATAAGAATAAAGGAATAGATCAGATATAGCATTCATTCGCACTATTGATCACTAAGCTATTATATTCATCTAAGCATACATCAAGATAATAGCACTAAGAATTAACCATATAAACAATATAGCAACCATAATGCACAAAGAAACCACAACAAAAGATACACGTGGTTCACCCCCAGTTTGGGGCTACATCCACCAACTCTTCTTCTATTTATTATCTTCAGTCAATCGTCTACATGCACAGAGTCACAAGATCCTACTCTGCATAGGACAGGAGATATGCGTGCACTCAGCCAAATCCTCCTTCCCCAAGCTAGGTTACAACACAAATCCTTTACGCAATCTCTTACAGTCACTTGCACTTAGCATTTACACTTATCACTCGCACTTAGCACAACATCACATAGATGTTTTCCACCCCCACACTCACACACATATACTTCCTCACTTTGCCTAGGTCTCTATTTATATATTACAAAAGGGGCCTAAACATGGGTAAACCCATGGGCTGACATCCCCATACCCGTTACATAAGCCTAAAACCCAAAAATTCCCTAAAAAGGGGTCGAGATCCTGTGATCTCCTAATTCGACTTGCGCTCCACCTTCAAAATCCTGTCAAAGTCCCAAAATAGGTCAAACCTGACCAAGGATCTCCAAAACTTGGTCAAGGGCCAACAAAACCATTTTCTCATGTCCTTCATATTTTCATTGCCATTCTTGTGTTGCATCTTGGACTGGTTGTCCTGAGGGTAGCCATCTCGACTTGGTCCCTTGTTGTGTGGGTTGGGGATACCTTTTCCCTTCTTTGGCTATGAGGGGTTTGCAGAGCCAAACTCTCACCTTTTCTGCTTAAATTTTTGCTCGATCTTGACATTGTGTCTATAAGTCGTGCCCAAGGAGGCAATGTCTAGGAACTCCATCTATGTTTGAATGTATCTATGCAAGCAACCATGGTATTTGAGCACCAAATGACGCTCAGAGTCTTTGATACCCAATTATTTACGTAGGGTATGGAAAATAATGGTGAAATATGGTATTGTCTGGTCCCTTTCTTGAAGTAGGGTGGTCCATCTAGTGTACTGGTACTCGTAGCTTCCAACAAGGTAGTATTTTTATTTAATGGCATCCCAAAAGGAATCCCATGTAGGGGCCACCAAAAAAATTGTAGATTCCTCCATGGCCCTTTGCTCAGAGTAAGTATCCCACCAGTCTTTAACATGGGGAACAACTTTGAGGGGTGAAAAAGTGATCTTTTCCCTATCAGAAAAATTGTGGACTGAAAAATATCCTTCAAGCAGATGCAACCATTTATCTCCATCATTTTCATCTATTAGTACTTCAAATAATGAAATCTCAAAAATTACCTGTACCTTGAAGGGGGTTGCATGGTCGCTTGATGAAGATGCTTCTCCTGTGGGAAGACGTCGAAGCATCTGCGTGAATTTTTCCATAATTTTATTCCTTTTCCACGCGAAGGCTTCCTCGAGAAACATTTTAATAGGATCTCCTACTCCATCATCTTTATTTTTGTACCCCATGGGTTGTTGTCAAGCTCGACACGACTGATCTTGTAATGGATCGATTGGTTTGAGTCCCAACTTCTTGTACCCAGATCTTGTTGGGGACATGCATGAAGAAAAATAAATGAAGATCAGACCGCTCTGATACCACTGATACATATTTAGGAGCAGAATAAACTGATTAACAGACTGAACACAATAAACATAGAGATATGAATAATAACACAAATATCTAGTGAACAATATCTTCTATTAAATAATGAAATAGGATGAAATTGTAAAACTGCAGAACTGAAACACTTGCTCGAATGGTCATAGTTATCTTTGAGAAGAGATGTCGCTTCTATGCGCATCCATCTGAGCATAATGGATTACAATGATGCTCCAGAGAGGCATTTTTTATATTACTCATGAATGCCAAAACACTAAACATCCAAAAACCTAACCCTAAAAGGTGAAATGCAAAAAATCATGTGGGCCCTATGGGTAAGTTGGTGTAATTTGGCACCTCAACTTCCAAGGGTCGTAACTTTTATATACAACCTTTGTTTTAGACACCTGATAGCCCATTTGAAAGGTCTTTCAAGAAATACACATTATTCCATCAAACTCTGACTATGTCTACAATTTAACTGTGGAGAGCCAAAAAAACAACGTTTAGGGCCCCAAAACGGCCCTGAAAGTACAACAAGATGTGCTGACATGAAAACACACAAAATAAGGCAGTTGGATTAGGAGAGAGGCCACATGTATCCACCTAGAGGATGTGTGGGGCTTCAGATAGCCCCAAAAGTGTAGAACCCACAATTACAAAGAAGTATATAAGAACATGTTGAACAAAAAACAAACACGAGGAGCCAGTTAGAATAGGTGGGTGGCCACCAATATCCACCTAGATCAGAAGATTATCTACATTTGGTAGAATTTGCTTACAACAATGGGTATCAAGAATCACTGAAGATGAGCTTGTTTTTGGCACTTTATGGCAGAAAGTGCAACACCCCAATAAGTTGGGACAACCTAGTTGATAGAGCAGTGGTTGGGATAGAGTTGCTAAAGGAAATTGAAGATAAAATGTTGAAGATTAAAAGAATTTGAAAGCTACCCAAGACAGCCAGGAAATCTATGCTGACAAGAACAAAACTCACAGGGAATTTAAAGTGGGTGATCATGTTTTCTTGAAGGTGAAAGCCATCATAAGTTCCCTGAAGTTGGGAAATTGTTCAAAGTTGGAAGCCAAATATTGTGGGTCGTTTGAAATCCTAGAGAGAATTGGTCCAATAGCTTATATTCTTGCATTGCTTGCATCTATTTCTATACATAATGTAATTCATGTGTCATTGCTTAAGAAATATATACTTGATGCTAATCATGGTATTGATTGGAATGTGATTCAGGTGGAGCAAGAAAGCGCTTTTCAAGTGCATCTGGTACACATTCTAGATTGGAAAATCAAACAACTCTGAAATCAAGCCATAGGGATTGTAAAGGTCCAATGGACTTGGTACGGTCATGAGGATACAACATGGGAGCATGAAGATGTTATGCAAGCAGAATACCCCCATCTTTTTGAAGATTTTGTAAAAAAATTTGATGTTATGTAAATAAGTTTCACTGAGGATAGCGAAAAAATAAGGGGAGGGGATTGTAACAGCCCAAGGTTGAGCCCCTGTGAAATTTAATGATGTTTATAGGCTGGTGAGCCAAGAAATTATAAGCTAGTAGGATTATGTGTTTACTAGGCCAGAGATCCTAGATTCTAATGCTAGTAGGCCTGGTTTTGTATATCTAATTATTAGATTATTAATAAAATGCATCGCTACATGTAGATCAACCACGAAGAAAGAGTTATGGGGGAATAAGCTCCACTAGTTAGGGAAAGGGATGGGACTGATAGGCTAGGAAAGAGGGGCTAACATTGAGGGCTTAACCCAAGGGAAAATTATAATGTATTTCCTAAAAATACTAAAGTTGGGAAATAAACTCAGTTATCATAAGTTCCTTTGGGAAGAGGAACAAACTCTAAGTGGAGAGGAATGAGCTCTTGGAAAGCCAAGGGTCACCCAAGATGCATGCATATTTATGTGGGACTTTCCACCATTGTGGGGGTTCTCTCTCACCATTCTGGCTCTCTCACAATTTTGCAGTCTCACCATTCTCACCATTTTCTCTCTCTCAATATTCTGAACAGTCTAGCCATTTTTTCCCCACGAGTTCATCCTTAGGATTCTTTCCATCCCTTGTGTAGTTCACACACACACTGAACAAGCATGCAGCTAGATCCATTTCCACCATTGTGAACCTATGTAATTTGTTGATTCGTCCCCTTGCCTTACCCAATTTTTTTGTTGTGGATTGAAGAGGCGGGTTTTCAGGACCATGGTTGAAGAAGCAGGTTTTCAGGTGTAACATCCCCAGAATCCAACTAGGCTATTCCACGTAAATATTTTTGAACTATATACAAATTACAATATATACACATAGAAAATCTTACGAAACTTTATATATATATATA
>SNQJ01S0008239.1:148462-164216 GCA_010110895.2 Picea sitchensis
AACAGACAAATACATTATGTAAATGCATAGATTCATACAAAACAATAATAAAAAATACACATGCACCACACATAGGAAAAACCCATAAAAATAAATGCATAAATAATAATGCAATGTGTAATTTAACACACAATTGAGACTTATCTTGGTAAGAATATCACCAACTATGTGAAAAACTTCCACGAACCTCCTAGTCTTAGACCACATTGTTCATCACTCTCAGCAGTGGGTCAGCCCTGAGTTGGGACTAAACTCCACTGGGGTAAACGGATTCCTAACTAGGATAATGTATCTCAGACAACATGAAAGACTCTATCATAGGTACCAAATCAAACTAACAGCCTACAATCCCTCATTCCCCACAAGCCTATCCCACCCTAGGAAGTGTGCCTCTTCTCTTCTCAACAATCCTTTGGCTACCCCACTTCCTTTTCGTGCTTCAGCAACAGGCCAGAAAGGAAGTCTCATAGCCCTGTAGTTGTAGTTTATCACCTTTGGGAATCAATTCCCATC
This sequence comes from Picea sitchensis, assembly GCA_010110895.2. NCBI lineage: Eukaryota > Viridiplantae > Streptophyta > Pinopsida > Pinales > Pinaceae > Picea > Picea sitchensis. The sequence goes on from SNQJ01S0008239.1 coordinate 148,976, forward strand.
AATTCTCTCACATAGAGATATTTTCTCACGAGCCCGACAACCTACCTCTTTAATCTCCCATGGGCCTGACAACCTGCTTCCTCAGTCCATCTCCTAAGATAACCAAGTATAGGTACAGGTACGGGTATGGGTACATGTACAATGATAGTAACAGAAAGGTACCAAGGATAGCTCCATGAGTGAGTGAATGATGATGGAATGATAGGAAAATGAACCAAGTCAAATATATATGTATGCATGTTCACAACTTGACACTTGTCATGTTGAGAACCACTTTGGCCCACTTTTCCCCATCGTTAGAACTTAGGATAAAATAACTATCCATACTTCATACTTTAAGGAATATTAATATAATATTCCTTTTTGGCTTACGCTCCCTAGCTTAGCCCCTTATCCTTAACTTTTAGGCCCCCCTTTCCCTAGCTAGTGGAGTTTAGTCCCCCATACTCTTTTATCATGGTCGGTCTACATGCAACGATGTACTATATTAATGATAAGACATATACAAAAATAGGCTCACTGGCCTTCAACATCTAGGCTCTCCAGCCTAATTCAACACATAAGCCTCAAAAATTATAATAACTAGATCACCATACTATAAAACAAATCATATACACAAAGGTTCTCTTGCCTCCAAATCGCACACACTTAAGCTTGTTGTGCATGGTATCCTAGAATGTGCACACTTCATCATTTTAGTGTGCAATACATGTGCACACTATACCAAGAAAGGTGCAAGAAAAATGGTATCAAACAACTCACCATCTTAAGTACATTTTAATTTACATTTACAATTGGGGTTCGACATAGGGGTATTACATTCCCCTCCCCTTATTTATGCATTGTCCTCAATGAAATATATACACATATACAACCAAAATTTCAAAATCCACAGAAAGATGCAGGAATTTTTCCCGCATAGCATCTCCATGCTCCCATGTTGCATCCTCGGGACCATACCAGGTCCATTGGACCTTTACAAGCTCTATGGCTTGATTCTAGAGCTGTTTAATTTTTTGGTCCAGAATGCATACTCGATGCACTTGGAAATCACCTTCTTGCTCCACCTGAATCACATTCCAATCAATAACATGATTGGCATCAGGTATATATTTCTTAAGAAATGATAAATGAAATAAATTATGAATGGTCATTGATGTAGGCAAAGAAAGCATGTATGCTACATGCCCAATCCTCTCTAGGATTCCAAATGGCCCACAATAGTGAGCTGCCAACTTTGAACAATTTTCCAACTTTCAAGAATACATGCTCCCCCACTTTAAATTCCCTGTGAGTTCTTCCCTTATTAGCATAGGTTTTTTGCCTATCTCGGGCAGCCTTTAAATTTTGTTTTATTTTCAACATTTTCTCTTCCCTTCCACTGAGTAATTTTGGCCCAACCACTGCTCTATCTGTTGGGTTATCCCACCTTACCGGTGTGTTGCACCTTATGCCATAAAGTGCCTCAAATGGGCTAATCTTTAGAGATTCTTGGTACCCATTGTTATAAGAAAAATCTACTAAGTGTGGGTAGTCTTCCCATTTTGATGGTTTATCCATGACATACATCCTCAACATATCCTCAATCACTTGATTCACCCTCTCTGTTTTTCCATTTGATTCTGGATGATAAGTTGTGCTAAAATTCAAATTTGTTCCAAATCCGTTAAATAATCATTTCCAAAAATTTGATGTAAATTTTGGATCTTTGTCAAACATAATCGTCTTTGGTTGTACCACGTAATCAAGCAATTTCTCTCATATAAGCATCAACAATGTTGGATGCCTTGTGAGTGATCTTTACTGGAATAAAACGGGCAACTTTAGTAAGCTTATCCACCACTACCATTATAGAATCATGTTGTTTGTTTGTTCTGGGAAGTTTGGGGATGAAATCCGTTGTTACAACATCCCATTTCCACTCAGTAATGGGTAATGGATGTAGCAAACCAGCTGGGTTTCTATGTTCAACCTTGAACTTTTGACACTCCAAATGTTTGGAAATAAAATCAACAACTTCTTTCTTCATTCCTGACCAATAATATTGGCTCTTGACAGCTGCAATAGTTTTTCGATTACTTAGGTTCCTAGCATAAGGTACATTATACATTTTATCAATATCATATTTTTCAATTCTTGGAAATTTGGTACCTAAATTATGCCCCTGTATATGAGAATTTCATCATTTTATAGCTTATGGTCTTCAATTTTCTGCTTCAAAATGCCTTGTTGTAATTTTGTCACTAATTCCTTGTATTGCAAATCTAATTTTGCAGCCTCCAAAATTTTGTCTTTCAAATCTAATTGGTACATGCTAATGGTTGTAGGATGCAACTCATCCACCCTTCTACTAAGTGCATCAGCCACTTTGTTCTCTTTCCCTTTGATATGTTTTATATCAAATTCATATTCACTGAGAAATTATAACCATCTGCTTTGCCTGTCATTTAGAGTTGATTGATCAAATAAAAATTTCAGACCATTATGGTTTGTCCTCAACTCAAACCTTTTCCCCGTGAGGTAGTGCATCCACTTCCTCAAGGCATGCACTATGGCTTCCAACTCCAAATAATGAGTGGCATGGTTCCTTTCATGCTCCTTCAACTTCCTTGATTCATAACATACAACAAACCCATTTTGACTAAGGACTCCACCAAGTCCTTCTTTACATGCATCGGTGCATACAATGAAGTCTTCATTTGGATCTGCAATCCTTAGTATTTGAACACTTGTTAATAATTGCTTCAAGTGTTGGAAACTCTTTTCACAATCCAATGTCCACTGAAACTTCACACCCTTCTTTTGCAAGAAAGTGATTGGGTGTGCAATCTTTGAGAATCCTTCAATAAATCTCCTATAGTAGCCTACAAGGCCCATGAATGATCTGACCTCCACCACATTCTTTGGCATTGACCATCCTCTAATGGATTCTATCTTCTCATAATCCACTGTTATCCCTTCCTCTAAAATGATATGCCCCAAATAATGAATTTTCTTATGATAAAATCAGAAATTGCACAATTTGGTGTACAACCGATGCTCCCTTAATACTTGCAATATCGTCCTCAAGTGTTTTTCATGCTCTTCCTCTGACTTACAATATATAAGAATGTGATCTAAAAATACAATGACAAAGTTATCTAAGTATTCTCTGAAAATACCATTCATTAAACACATGAAGACAGTCGGTGCATTTGATAACCCAAATGGAACCACTATGAACTCATAATGACCATGCCTTGTTCTGAAAGAAGTCTTGTTGATGTTTTTACTTGATGATAACCTGACCTAAGATCAATCTTGGATAAAAAAATTGCATATTTCAACTAATCAAAGAGGTCATTTATCCTTGGCAAAGGATAGTTATTCTTGACAGTTACCTTGTTCAACTTCCTGAAGTCAATGCAAAGTCTCAATGTTCCATCCTTTTTCTTTGCAAATAAAACTAGGGCACCCCAAGGAGACACACTTGGGCGTATGTACCCCTTCTTCATGATCTGGATTATTTTCGGCACGAAATGAGAGCGAATATATAATAAATAAATTCACATAGATATCGTAGATATCCAATAATATAACAGAAATGTATTAGAGATGCAACCATAAACACAAAGATACAATAATAAATGATTTCTATTAATCAAAGAAATGTACAGAGACTGTAAAAATACAGAGTGAAAGACTCACTAGAATGGTGGAAGCTTATCTCTGACAAGAGACGTGATGGCTACTCGCATTCACAAGAATATGATTAAAATGAGGCTTGGAAGGCCTTTTTCCAATAAACAGTAATTCCAAAAACCCTAGACATCGAAAAACCTAACCCTGGGAGATGAAGCACCAAAAGTCATGTGGGCCCCATTTGGGTAAGTTAGTACATCAACTTCCCGGGGTCGTAACTTTTGCATATGATCTTCATTTTAGGCACATGATAGCCCATTGGAAAGGTATCGTTGAGGAGATTCATTTTGGGGGAAATATCGAAGGAACTTCCATGTTTCTCCCTATTTTCCCAAAAACATCATTTAGGTTATCAAAATGGCCATGGAAGTTAAAAACTGCTAAAAATAGTAAATTAACAAAACTGCAATCACTTCAGGATCTTTTCAAGTTCCATTTGCAACTCCTTCAATTCTGGTGTACTCATCCTGTAGGAAGTCTTAGATACTGGAGTTTCTCCAGGCATCGAATATGGAGAAATCAATGTCTCTTTTAGGGGATAACCCTGGTATTTCTTTAAACACATCTTCAAAATATTTTAGGACTGCATAATCTTCAATATTTGATACCCTATATTTAGGTGTTTCTTCCATATGAGCTGCAAATGTTTGACAGTCTTTTCTGTAACATTTCTTTAGTTGCAATGCTGAAATTTCTCTAATGGTTACTACCCTACGAATTCATTGCACTTTCCTTAGGTTCCCTTCCTCATCCAAGAAATTAAATGCCTTGTTATGACAGTCTGGGATAGCATGATGTTGATCCAACAAATCCATCCCAATTAGACAGTCATGTGAACCTAAAGGAAAGATGTTCAAATCTTCCCTGGTGTTCATTCCATTCATGTCCATAAGATATGACTTAACCATCTCATTAAATTTTATTTTCGCTCTGATAGCCAGTTGCACCAACCAAGACTTTCCATGCTTCCTTCTTGGAAAATGCAAACTTTCCACCATCTTAGGATCTATATAACTATGACTATCTCCTGAATCAATTAAAATAGAAATGATTTAGTTGTTGATCATACCTTCCACTTCAATCATATGTGGTTGATACTCTACTTTCTTTTTTTCCAAGTCTACATATATCCTTGGTACATTTTTTCCCATGTCCTCCACTATGTCAGCTTCTTGTACATTGTGAACAAACCTCACTTTTTCACCTCTGTGAGGGAAATCTCTAAACATATGATGTCATTTACAACCCCAACATTGAATAGGTGGCTTCCTTGGCCTTTGACCCCCTATATCCATCATTTGGGGTTCTATGGAAGTTGGTTGTCCTTGAGGATTATTTATGAAGAATGTTGGCTTAGTTCCCTTCTTCCTCTGATTCATCTTGAATTTTTTTTTTTCTTCCAAAGATTTTTGGAAAGTTGCCCTTGTTTTTTGTTGATCATATAGGAATTTATCTCTCCTTATGGTCTCCTCGAATTTTTTGGGATCATCATATTGTATTTTATCACTGATGAATGATGGAAATCCACTCAAATACCTCTGAATCTTAATTGTCTCATCCTTGATGAAAGAAACATACTTCAGCAGTTCTAAAAACCTTCTTTCATATTCATCTATGGTCGTGCTCCCAAGCTTGAGTTCAAAGAACTCTTTCATTTTCTTGTCATGGTATCTCTTAGTCAAGTATATCTTTTCAAAATACTTCGTGAATTCCCTCCAAGTAACATTTTTCTCTTTAATGTGTTGCACCTACACAAGCTGATCCCACCACATGGATGTATTTCCCTTGATTTGATAGATGGAAATTATTCCTTTTGCATGAGAAGAATAATTATGCAATTGAAAATACTTGCTCATTCCCAACAACCATGTCTCTACATCTTCATCCTTCTTGTTCTCACCATCAAATGTAGGAGGTTTGATTTTGTTCATTTCTCCTCGTATCTCATCCACCCAAGAACTCGTATGCTTCCTGAAAGGGAATGGAATTGAGCTATTGTGTTCCCTCTTATTGGAATGCCTCAGGGAGTGATGGTGATGTCTTCTAACACTTCTTGTTCTTATTTTCTTATTAGGAGACCTATGACTTCCTGATTTTCTTGAGCCACTCTCCTTATCAAATTTATTTTATATTATGTTCAAGATCTGCATTAACTTCATATTAAAGTCCTCATGTTTCTCCTTGGATCTCATAATCCTTTCATTATAATCTTTATGGATTTGGACATCCTTCTGCAAATTTTTAATGGTCTCTACCATATTCATGTTTCCATCCCTTCTTTATCCATGTCCATTGGAGTTTTTTCCTTCAATGCTCATATGGACATCCATCCATCTGATCTCATCTTCCTGGTTGTAAGCTCTATGTGCATCATCCATTCCTCTACATTCTGTGTTGATCCTGATTTGATCTAGTTGGTGTTAACTCTGTAAAATGTGTAGCCAACAGAAATTTGTCAAGCTAATTGTCTCATCAATTTCATGAAAAAAAATATGAAACATTCTAGTTCAATAATATACCAGAATTATTTCTTCTGATTTCCTAAAAAATTGATTACCCAAATCATTTTTCTAGGTGAATAATTATATTCTACCATCCAAGGCCTTTCCAATGCCTACTTGCATGCTCAATTCTGAGTCTTGAGCATAAAGTTATGGCCTTTTGAAGTTAGTGGGGTCTTAAAATTTACCCTCCACTGTTTGTCCTGTAACATCCTCATAAAAGCTTCATTTGACGAGCGGTTTATACCATTCGAAAGCTCTCTCCGTGCTCTTTAATTTGGGGTGCAGATACATAATGTACCTTGGTACACTCTGTTATCGAGGTTTTTGAGTAGCTAAAACGTTGTTTAGGGCCTCAAAAACGCGTTGCAAAAATAAGACCTTCTAACAATATAAAATGTCGCAGAAATTCACTAGTTTTTTATTGTTGTAGACCATCCAAATGACTTTGCGCACACAAATTTGAGCATGTACACCCATATTTAGCATGTTCAACAACACCATAAGGTAGTGCATGTTATACGCACCTATAACCCATGTGGATCACTTCTCTATCGCGCCAAAAACTTGTGCGCACTACTTTTGTGCGGCGCGCCAATATCCACCGTGCACAATTTTGGTTCATGCATTAATACCTGTTGCATGCAATTTTTTGTGTCGTGCACTAATATTATGTGCACATTGAATTCTACATGTTGCACCGTGTCAAATTTTAGTATGCCCCCACCACGCATCCACACTCCGCGCACACCATTAATTAAATTACCGTGCGACAACATATACCCACATTGCATGCACACCCAAAAAAATTGATTGCGCTCTGTCAATACTTCGCACACCATAGACACCATTATTATGTGTTTTCACACTGCGTGTGCTAGTATTACACATGAGCCACTCAATATGCATCGCGCAAATGCTAAATTTAGTGCTCACACCTGCACACCAATATTTTCCACGCATTACCACACTACCCCGTGTAAAGACAAATTTAAGTGCGCACACCCGTGCACCAATATTTTCCACGCATTACCACTCTGCATCGCGCATCGCCAAATTTAAGTGCGCTCACCTGCGTGCCAATATTTTCATGCATTACCACTCTGCACCACGCAGCTCCAAATTTTAGCATGCGTAGCCAGACACCCTTATTTTCCGCACATCACAAGCTTTTCACTACACATCATGCATTTTTAGTGCACACACCTACGCACATTCATTTTCATGCGCATCAATTCCTCATGAATTCCACTATAGAAATTGGGGCTTTTGTCTAACGTTTTCCCAATTTCACCATAGACATTATGCAACTATGAAATTTGTGCAATTTCACCCTGATAACACCAATCCAACCTCTACAACAACAAATTGTTGTTGGTTGACATTTCTAGAATGATTTTTTTTTCCCAAACTCAATTCACGAATTGAGAATTTTAATCAACTAATCTTGCTCCATCTATAATGGCTTCCCTCTAACTTTAAATCTGACCAATTCCATGTCTGAATTTGATATAACAGATATTAAATTAAGTATATTTCACTGTTTGGCCAAATTTCTCAATTTTTCCATGAATTTAACAACAAAAATTGAGGCTTTTCCCGAATTCCACGCAATTGCTTCTAATTTTTACCATGGACACTCTGTAACTTGAAATTTGGCCATTTAAAAATCAATTCTCTGTGAAATTTCACTTTAACTCAACTTTCTCGGACCATCCAAGCTCAGTGTTGAAAACTGGAGCTCTCATACCATATTGTAACATCCCCAACATCCAATTGGGCTATCCCGTGTAAACATTTTTGAAATGTATACAAATTAAAATATATACACACAGAAAATCTTGCAGAACTTTATATATATAACTTAAAACATACAAATACATTCTGCAAATGCACAAATTCATACAGAACAATAATAAAAAATACACATGCAACACACACAGGAAAAACCCATAAAAATAAATGTATAAAGAATAATGCAACTTGTAATTTAAAAACACAATTGACACTTATATTGGTAATAATATCACCAATTGTGTGTAGACCTTACACGAACCTTCCAACCTTACACCACGATGCTCATCACTCTTAGTAGTGGTTCACCCTCGAGCTGGGACTAAAATCCACCTGGGTAAAGGGATTCCTAACAAGGATAATGTATCTCAGACAACAGGAAAGACTCCATCATAGATGCCAAATCTAACTAACAACCTATAGTCTCTCAATCCCCACATGTCTATCCCACCCCAGGAAGTGTGCCCCTTCTCTTCTCAACAATCTTTTTGTTGCCCCACTTCCTTTTTGTGCTTCAGCAATAGGCCAGAAAGGAAGTCTCAGATCCCTTTAGCTGCAATTTATCACCTTAGAGAATCAATTCTCTCACATAGAGAGATTTTCTCATGGGACTAACAACATGCCTTTTCAATCTCCTACAATCCTGACAACCCGCTTCTTCAGTCCATCTCCTAAGATAACCAGGTGCGGGTACAGGTATAATGATAGTAACATAAAGGTACCAAGGGTAGCTCCATGAGTGAGTGAATGATGATGGAATGATAGGAAAATGAACTAATTTGAAGCTATATGTATGCATGTTCCCAACTTGACACTTGTCATGTTGAGAACCACTTTGGCCCACTTGTCCCCATCCTTAGAACTCAGGATAAAATAAATATCCATACTTCATACTTTAAGGAATATTAATATAATATTCCTTTTTGGATTAAGCTCCCTAGCTTAGCCCCTTATCCTTAAATTTTATCCCCCTCTTTCCCTAACTAGCGGAGTGTATTCCCCCATACTCTTTTATCGTGGTCGGTCTACATGCAGCGATGTATTGTATTAATGATAATACATATACAAAAATAGGCTCTTTGGCCTTTAACATCTAGGCTCTCTGACCTAATTCAACACATAAGCCTCCTAGCTTATAATAACTGTCTCACCAACCTATAAAACAAAACATATACACAAAGGCTCCCTGGCCTCCAAATCGCACGCACTTAAATTTGTTGCACGCGGTATCTTGGAATGTGCACACTTCATCATTTTAGTGTGTAGTACATGTGCATCTATACCATGAAAGGTGCATGAAAAATGATATCAAACAGCTCACTAGATTAAGTACATTTTCATTTACGTTTACAATTGGGATCCGGCCTAGGGGTATTACATTCCCCTCCCCTTATTTATGCATTGTCCTTAGTGCAATATATACACATATACAACCAAAATTTCAAAATTCCTCAAAAAGATGTGGGTATTTTGCCCAAATAGCATCTTCATGCTCCGATGTTGTGTCCTTTGGACCATACCAGGTCCATTGGACCTTTAAAATCTCTATGGATTGATTAAGGAACTATTTGATTTTCCAGTCCATAATGCGTACCAGATGCACTTGGAAAGGGCCTTCTTGCTCCACCCAAATCACATTCCAATAAATAACATGATTATCATGAGGTATGTATTTCTTAAGCAATGATAAATAAAATACATTATGAATGGTCATGGATGTAGGCAAGGAAAGCATGTATGCTACAGGCCCAATCCTCTCTAGGATTTCAAACGGCCCACAATAGTGTGCTTCCAACTTTGAATAATTTCCCAAGTTCAAGGAATTTTTGTTGGCCTTCACTTTCAAGAATACATGGTCCCCCACTTTAAATTCCCTGTGAATTCTTCCCTTATCAGCATATCTTTTCTTCGTGTCTTGGGAAGCCTTTAAATTTTGTTTTCTTTTCAACATTTTCTCTTTCATTTCCCTGAGTAATTTTGGCCCAACCACTGCTCTATCTGTTGGGTTATCCCAGTGTGTTGCACCTTCTTCCATAAAGTGCCTCAAATGGGTTCATGTTTAGAGATGCTTGGTACCCATTGTTATAAGCAAACTCTACTAAGTGTAGGTAGTCTTGAAATTTTTATGGTTTATCCATCACATACATCCTCAACATATCCTCAATCACTTGATTCAGCCTCTCTATTTTTCCATATGATTCTAGATGATAAGTTGTGCTAAACTTCAAATTTATTCCAAATCCATTAAATAATCCTTTCCAAAAATTTGATGTAAATTTTGGATCTCTATCAGAACAATTGTCTTGGGTGTACAATGTAATCAAGCAATTTCTCTCATATAAACATCAACAATGTTGGATTCCTTGTGAATGAGCTTTACTGGAATAAAATGGGAATCTTTAGTAAGCTTATCCACCACTACCATGATAGAATCATGTTGCTTGCTTTTTCTGGGAAGTTTAGTGATGAAATCCATTGTTACAACTTCCCATTTCCACTCATGAATGGGTAATGGTTGTAGCAAACCATTTGGGTGTCTATGCTTAGCCTTGACCTTTTAACACTCCAAACATTTGGAAATAAAATCAACAACTTATTTCTTCATTCCTGGCCAGCAATATTGGCTCTTGAAAACTGCAATAGTTTTTGGATAACATGCATGCTCAGCATAAGGTACATTATGCATTTATCTCAATATCATATTTTTCAATTCCTAGGAATTTGGTACATAAATTATGCCCTTGTATCTTAGAATTTCATCATTTTCTAGCTTATAGTCTTCAATTTACTGCTGCAAAATACCTTGCTATAATTTTTCCATTAATTCCTTGTATTGCAAATCTGATTTTGTAGCCTCCAAAATTTTGTCTTTCAAATCTGATTGGTACATACTGATGGTTGTAGCATGCAACTCATGCACCCTTATACTAATTGTATCATCCACCTTGTTCTCTTTCTCTTTGATATTCTTTATATCAAAGTCATATTCACTAAGAATTTCTAACTATTTTCTTTTATTGGCATTTAGATTTGGTTGATCAAATAAATATTTCAGACCATTATGGTCTGTCCTCAGCTCAAAAATTTTCCCCATGAGGTAGTGCCTCCACGTCCTCAAGTCATGCACTATGGCTACCAAATCCAAATCATGAGTGGCATAATTCCGTTCATGCTCCTTCAACTTCCTTGATTCATAACATACAACAAACCCATTTTGAATGAGGACTCCACCAAGTCTTTTTTTACATGCATTGGTGCATACAATGAAGTCTTCATTTGGATCTACAATCCTAAGTATTTGAGCACTTGTTAATAATGTCTTCAATTGTTGGAAACTATTTTCACAATCCAATGTCCATTGAGACTTCACACCCTTCTTTTGAAAGGAAGTGATTTCGTGTGCAATATTCGAGAATCCTTCAATAAATATACTATAGTAGCCTGCAAGGCCCATGAATGATCTAACCTATGTCACATTGTTTGGCGTTGACCATCCTCTAATGGCTTCTATATTCTCAGGATCCACTTCTATCCCTTCCTCAGAAATGATATGCCCCAAATAATGAATTTTCTTCTGATAAAATGAGCACTTGCTCAATTTGGCGGACAATTGATTCTCCCTTAGTACTTGTAATACCATCCTCAAGTGTTGTTCATGCTCTTCCTCTGACTTAGAATATATAAGAATTTGATCTAAAAGTAAAATGACAAACTTATCTAAGTATTCTCTGAAAATACCATTTATTAAACACATGAAGACAGCTGATGCATTTGATAACCCAAATGGCACAATTGTGAACTCATAATGACCATACCATACCTTTTTCTAAAAGCAGTCTTCCTGATGTCTTATTCTTTAATTATTACTTGATGATAACCTGACCTAAGATCAATCTTGGATAAAAAATTTACATCTTTCAATTGATCAAAGAGGTCATCGATCCTTGGAAAGGGATACTTATTATTCACAGTTACCTTGTTCAATTACTTGAAGTCAATGCAGAGTTTCAATGTTCCATCTTGTTTCTTCACAAATAAAACTGGGGAACCACAAGGTAACACACTTGGGTGTATATACCCCTTCTTTAAGAGCTCTTCAAGTTTCATTTGCAACTCCTTCAATTCTAGTGTACTCATCCTGTAGGGAGTCTTGGATACTCGAGCTGCTCTAGGAATCAGATTTATGGAGAAATCAATGTCTCTTTTAGGGGGGTAATCTTGATATTTATTTAAACACGTCTTCAAACTATTTTAGGAATGCATAATCTTCAATATTTAACACCCTATCTTTAGGTGTTTCTTCCATATAGTTGCAAATATTTGACAACCTTTTCTGTAACATTTCTTCAGTTGCAATGCTGAAATTTCTCTGATGGTTACTTCCCTGGGAATTCCCTACACTGTCCTTAGGTTCCCTTCCTCATCCAAGAAAGTAATTGCCTTTTTATGAAAGTGTAGGATAGTATAATTTTGGTCCAACTAATCCATCCCAATTAGACATTCATAGGAACCTAAAGGAAATATGTTCAAATATTCCTTGGTGTTCAGTCCATTCATGTCCACAAGATATGGCTTAACCATATCATTAACTTTTCTTTTGGCTCTGGTAGCCAGTTGCACCAACCAAAATTTTCCATGCTTGCTTCTTAGCAAATGCAAACTTTCCACCATCTTAGGATCTATATAATTATGACTAGCTCCTAAATCGATTAAAATACCAATGGTATGGTTGTTGATCATACCTTCCACTTCAATCATATATGGTTGATACTTTGATTTCTTGTTGTCCAGGGCTACATAGATCCTTAGTACATTTATGCTAGTGTCCTCAACTGTTTCAACTTACTGTACATTGTGAATATTCCTCACTTTTTTTTATCTTTGTGAGGGAAATCTCTAAACATGTGATCTCCTTTACATCCCCAACATTGAATAGGTGGTTGCCTTGGCCTTTGACCCCATGTCTCCATCATTTAGGGTTCTCTAGAAGTTGGTTGTCCCTGAGGATTATTTCTGAAGAATGGTGGCTTAGTTCCCTTCTTCCTCTAATCCATCTTGAATTTATTTTTGTCTTCCCAAGATTTTTGGAAAGTTGGCCTTGCTTTTTTCTAATCATATAAGAATTTAGCTCGTCTTATGGTCTCCTCCAATGTTTTGGGATCATATTGTATTTTGTCATTGATGAATTATGGAAATCCACTAAAATACCTATGAATATTAATTGTCTCATCCTTGATAAAAGCAACATACTTTAGCATTTCTAAAAACATTCTTTCATATTCATCTATGGTCATACTCCCAAGCTTGAGTTCAAAGAAATGTAGTGCCCCTTTTACTGGTTGATGGTGATTCATGCTTGACTGTAGCTTGAGTATTAAAATCTTCATCTGAATCTTCTTCCCCTTTAACATCTTCCTCATAAAACATTTCAATTTCTGGATCCAACTTAGGTCTTTTACCTCTGTTATTCCTCGTCACCCTGATATCAGGCATTTCTTCTTTAACAGGGGTTTCATCAATTGAAATCTTTTGTTTCTGTGTAACAGTATTTTTTCCTTTGCCTTTCTTCTGTTTGCTAGACTGTGTGTTAGTATTTAAGGATTGCAAGAGCCAGCTCCAGGGTTTCTATAATTCTCTCAAAGAAGAAATAACTAAAGTCTTAATTAAGACTTGATGAAACAGGTTGCTCTTTGCATTGGTGGAGAGTGACTGCACTCTCTTTGACATCTTTGTCAATCTTTTGAGTAGAAAGTAAGGAAGATTTAAGGGATAATCGCCATTTAGATGCATTAATATCCTAATGTGGTAGATATAGACTAGTGAAAATCTACCTTCGTAGGTGAAATACCTGTGGATAATGATCAGAGCAGTGTGTCATTCAGGCCTAATCTAGCTACGAGGAACTCCCCTTCTCCAATTCGGATTTTTCTTATCTGGAAGAAGGAATTGATTGACAAACTCTGTAACCACATTCTCTTTCTTCCACCATCTTTCTCCACCAACCACCAATCTGCAAGCTTTAGAAATTGTCTGTTCTGTCACCAGCATCAACATCTTCCCGATCTCCACCTCGTGACCATCAAAGTTTAGTGTAAACTCCATGGAGACCTGCTCGTCGTAACCTTGAAAAGTGGTAAGGAATTCAAACCACCCGACATCTATGAACCTTTGAGCCATCTTAATATAAGTTTCAAGGAGTTGAGCACCCTCAAGTTCTAATCTGACTACCTATCCTCTCCTCTTAGGCTACATCAAAACACAATGCTATAATTGGCACGATTCAGATTCCAAATTTTCCACCTGCAATCTATTAGTATATAATTGTTCTTCTGAGCAAATACCTGCACCTAAAATTCAAAAAAATCAGACATAGAATGACAGGTTCAATATAATGATCGTTGAGAATTGGATGATTTGAAATGCGTCCTTTGCGGGTACAGAGCAATCCGATCATGTAACGGTTTGAATCACAAAATGATTCCAAATCTATTGTGGGACACAGGCAAACTCTCAAACCACAATCTATCTCATCATAACGAAATCTGGGTGACGGGCGCATATTAAGGCATTATTATCTTTGCACTACAAGAATAATGGTATTCCAATAGCGTTATTAATGACTTAGCATAATTTGAATTTGTAAAGTTCAAACAGGCATATAAAGTGACACATCATTTAAAACCATGTCTTGCAACTCCAAACTTAAATAAATTATTCAAAAAGATGAAATGCAAACCATAACAAGATAAAAACAATGATTAAAATCAAATGGAAGCAGATAATGAAGTACAGGTAGGAAGGGTTTGGGATTAGGGTTTCTCACAAAATCAAAAGCAAAAATTAGAGACTAACACTGGCTCCTTTTGGGGATGGATTTTTGATAATAAACTCCAAGAACTGCATACCAATGCCTTTTCCTTTATCTCTGATTCACTAATCTCCCTGCATCTGTTAGTCTTTTATTCTCAGCATAACTATAAAAACAAGTCCATTGGGTATATGGATTCTTTAGTGAAAATAAAACCTACTGTACTAACTGAAAACATGATGAGTCATTAGAGAAAATAGTGCATCAATAACCTCCCATTCACTAGGCCCCCAAAAGTTTTTGTGTTTGTTAGTACCATACAATGTACCTTTTTGCCCACACTTTTTGCCACCATTACACTCTTGTTTCACTCACATTTAAACTCATATTATCACTTTACCCTATCTTTCCAAAGGTATACAACGTCTCTTCTCTTTACTATATGTTTAATCTGTTT
>SNQJ01S0008239.1:164226-179823 GCA_010110895.2 Picea sitchensis
CTCATTGAAAATATCTTTCTTTTTTCCCTTATCGAATGTATCCTTGACTTTTCTCTGGTGAGAAGTAGCTTTCTGATTCACCTGTTCTCTGACCTCCTGAACTTCAATCATCTGAAAAATTCTCCTTTGGATATCATTGGGTTATTCTAACTCTTCTTGTAGAAACTTTAAAACTGGTAGGCCCAATTGAGTAGGAAGAATATATTTTGTCCCACATACCATCTAGAAAGGAGATGTCCCAATAGACTTCTTGTTGCTGATACGATCAGCCCAAAGGGAAAACTTTAACTTGGAATCCCATGATTTTTTATTTTCTGCCAGTAGTTTTTTTATAATCCTTATCAGAGTCTTATTGGAAGATTTTGCCAATCCGTTCCCTTGGGGGTAGTAAGGAGTAGAATGAACCAATTTGATACTATACTTATTGCAGAATTCAATCATGGAATTTGATTTGAAATCTTGTGCATTATCAGTGACCAGTTTTTTAAGACAGCCAAACCTAGAAAAAAATATATCCTTCTAGAAATTCCATGATTACCTTGTCTGTTGTATTCCGAGTCGAATTTCTTCGATCCACTTCGTAAAATAATTTTTCGCTGTAAGAATCCATTTATGATGTCCTGAAGATGACGGATTAATCTCTCTGATGAAGTCCAATCCCCACTATTGAAATGGTCCATGGTTGATGATTGGTTTCAGATTCAAAGATATAAGTTTCTACTTTCCAGCAAATTTCTGATAGGGTTCACATTCCCTGACCTGAGAAAAAATATCTGAGAATAGAACTGGCCAGTAATAGTATTCCCTAAGAATATTGAAGGTAGTAGCCTTCCAATGATGATGGCCTCCGCAGACACCATGATGCAGATCATGAGAAATGTTTTTATCTTTTTTTTCATCAACACACCTCAACAAAAAACCGTTAGGGTCTTTCCAGAATAGGGTCTGATCAACAATGCAGTACTTTACTGCTCTTAACTTTAATGATCTGAATTTTGATTTATCCAACTCTGAGGGGGATTGAAAGTTCAACAAAAAAATACGATATCTTTGTACCATGGTGAAGAAACATACTTGTTGTTTACCTGTGAATTTGTTTCTTCAATCCTGGATAGAATAATCCTGTGTCTTGTCTGAAAGATGGTACAAACCAATTGCTTTGCAATTAAATTATGTCATTAATTTGGCAAGGCCTTGTCCTTTTATCAGCTGAGTAGGCTTTATGGTGAGATCATACTCCACGATTTTTGTTATCCATTTCCCTCACTTTCCTTCACAATCAGGTTGAACCAATATTTCTTTGACTGCACTGCTTGGGACATAAGTTGTAATCTTAGATTAAAGAACATATACTCTAAAGGATTTAAGAGCCTTTACCAAGGCATAGGCCTTTTTTTTCTATTATATCATACTTCAATTCAGAGTCTCTGAGGGTTTTGCTAGAGAAGGAGATGGGTTGCTCGTGTCCTTGCTCATTTCTTTGCAGAAGAACAACAACTATGGTATTTTCTGATGCAAATGAAGAAATCATGAATTGTTTGGAGTAATCTGGGCTAATTATAACAGGTGCCTGAACAATAGCCTGCTTGATCCTTTCAAAGGATTATTTCGCTTATGTTATCCACTTAATTTTTGCATCCTTTTTCAACATGTCAGTAATGTACTTGATAATCTCTGCAAATTTAGGTATAAACCTCCTTAAAAAATTAATTTTACCAATGAAGGACTGAATATAATTTTTGTTTCTCAGAATGTCTATTTGTTGGATAGCCTTTACTCTTTCAGGATCTATTTTAATACCTTTAGGTGAAACGATGTGTCCTAAAATATTTCCTTCCTCCATGGAAAAATGTGATTTTTTGGGATTAAGTGACATACCATACCTCCTACACTTCTCAAAGGTCTGCTTCAAGTGTTGTAAATGTTCTTCATCGGATGTTGAACATATAGTGATGTCATCAAGGTAAATAACCACAAACCTGTCTTTCTCCACAATGAAAGCGATGTCCATATCCCTTTGGAATGTGGCTCCTGCGTTCATCAATCCGAAAGGCATCTTTTCATACATAAAAGTGCCCCAAGGAGTGGTAAAAGTTGTTTTATTTTTGTCCTCTTCCATTACTGATATTTGATTGTACCCTGATTATCCATTAAGCATAGAGATCCTCTTTGCACTGACAACTCTTTGTAAGATATAATTCATTTTTGGTAATGGATAATTGTCTTTCAAGGAGGACCTGTTTAGATTCCTGAAGTCCACACAGAGCCTTATCTCTTCGTTCTTCTTCCTGACAGGTACAACGTTGGCTACCCATTCTAAGTATCTCAGTGGCACTATGATTTTTTCTTCCAGCAACCTTTTCAACTCCTTTTCTATTATAGGTAACAGTAAAGGATTAAATTTCCTGAACTTTTGCTTAACGGGTTTTGATCCAGGTTTCAGAGGAATTTTGTGTTGAATAATCTCTGTATCAAACACTTTCAGATCTTCATAAGACCAAGAAAATATATTTGAATATTTTTTCATCAATTCAACATATGCTTCTTTCTATTTTTGTGACAGTTTTCTAGATATTTTGACCAACCTGGGGTTTGCATCCGGAGTAATGTCACAGTCCACTACATCTGTTTCTTCTATTTGGATAAAAGCCTTCCTGGAAACATCATTGTGATCGAACAACCTCTCTAGTGGAACCAAACCTTTGGGTAGATGGTTTGTCTTTAGTTTAATAATTTTTTGGCCAGCAATAGTATCTTGAAGGACTTCTGCAGCATGTATTTCTGCTTCACCATTTTCGTCATCTTGATCTATTGAAATGTTAGAAAACTCTTCAATAGTTTTCAAAAATCTTTGAATTTCCTCATCGTCTTTAAAACCTGCCAATGTTTTATATTATCCGGTATTGAGGGTCTGTGTCTGACTTCAACTTTGAACTTCAGATTAGGAAACATTGGAGTTTTAAATTTGCTAGCTGCAAGTGCCAAAGAGCCAGCCTGCTGATTTAAATTTATGTGCACAAAAGTAATATTGAATGCCAAAAAGAAATTATCCACATAATCCCACACCTCATTTCTATATTCTTTTAACCTTTGTTGTTTGGTTTGATATATATTCTTGATCTGGTGAATAATAAGTTTTGAGTCTCCAAAAACAGACATCTTATCTATACCCATATCTCTAGCAGCTTTCAAACCTAACAGCAAGGCGTCATACTCACTGATGTTTTTAGTGGTGTCAAATTCAATTTTATATGGCATAGGAATAACCTCCTTGGTAGGGGAAATGAAGACAATGCCTGCTCCAGAACCTTCTTTAGAACATGCTCCATCAAAATACATTTTCCAAACAAAATTGTCTTTACTGTCTCCAACTGAAGTTGTTGTCTTTCTGACTGATACTTTTGCAATCTCATCACTCATATGAAAAATAGAAGAACCAAGATCATATTCTACAACATATATAGGATGATTAGTGGGATTATTGTGATCACTTACCAAATAAACCAATCTAACTTCTCTGTATAATCTTCGTTGTTCCCCACCAAAAGCAGGTATGGTTGCATAGCTAAGGTCCATCTGTAGAGTACCACCTACCTTCTTGTCCCAAGATCTTGAAAGAAGCATTCCAAATTTTTGTGGTATGTCAGCCACAATAACATCTAATACCACAATAACATCTAAATACCACACTAACATCCAAATTTTTGTGGTATGTCAGCCACAATAACATCTAATACCACACTTTTCATAGGTAATTGGGAAAGAGTAACAACCACATCTTTCATAATTCTAATGCATTTGACTTTCTTGGAGTCAAAAGAATATAGATCATGATATGGTCTAGTAATGTCCAACCCTAATTCTTCCATCACCACCTTAGGCATGGCATTATGCGAGGCACCAGAATCCATTAAGCAGTTGTGCAATATCTTGTCATGGACATTTAATGAAATGTAGAATGGTGGAGAGGCATCAATTATGTCTTCAATGTGAGGTCCA
Organism: Picea sitchensis; assembly: GCA_010110895.2. Classification (NCBI taxonomy): domain Eukaryota; kingdom Viridiplantae; phylum Streptophyta; class Pinopsida; order Pinales; family Pinaceae; genus Picea; species Picea sitchensis. The sequence continues at coordinate 168,226 of SNQJ01S0008239.1, forward strand.
ATAGTTATAGCAGGGTTTTCATCCTCTATGTTGACTGTATCTGAAAAGGTGAAATGAGCTGGAGCCTGTAGAGCCTTGAGGACAGTCTTTCTGAAGGGTTCTATTTTCATGAGTTCTAATAATGGCACTGAAATCTTGATTTTGTTGATTTCGTGTTCTAAATTGAAAGAAGAAACGCTTATGTCTAGTTCCTTTATGTCAACAGTACTATCCTTGGTAGGTTGTTTCAATGGTTGATCAACTTGAATCTTGGGACTTCCTTTGATAATTCCTATTTTAACTGGAGTATTGTCCTTCTTTGTGGAAACAGGTGTATCTACTTTAGGTGCATTCGAACCAGATCTGAGATTGTATTTTTTCCTTTTAGGTTCCTTTTGGACGATCTCATCTTCATCCCCTTCCTCAAACTAGTTTGCAATCAAAGCATCTTCATAATCTTGATGTGTCACATGTAGAGGAGATGATTCAGAATCATTCAAATGAACTACAGGGTCTTCTTCTGTATCATCTTCGTCCTCCTCCTCATCTACTGCATTATTCTGAAAAGGAGGCAAAACCTTTTAGTCATCTTGGTTTTTTATTTCTCTTGGTAAGATTTGAGGTGCATTGTTTGGCCTCCTGAACTGATTTGGATTTCTCTCCTGCACGGGTCTATTGGGTTGTTTTTGTTCCATCTTCAACCTTGCCATTTCATATGTGAAAGTTTTCAGCATCTTAGCCATTTCATCCATATTAGAATCAGATGTTGAATTAGAAGATGAAGGCAACTCTTCCTTTTGTTTTTTCCTGTCTCTATCAGTTGTAGACTTCAATTTGTCTACTACTAATATGTTTGATTCTACCTAGATAGCAGCATCTTGCATCAGGATGAGGGTAGCAGCTCTTCTTTCCCTAAGCAACAAGGAAAATTTGGCATCGAATGAATTGGCAGAAGTGATTTTAGTTGATGTCTCTTAAGGTTTAATCTCCTCTGGAATTTTACCATACATCTGGTTGAACCTTTTGGTAAAATTAGGTATTGATTCACCTTGTCTCCTCCTTAAAGAACCGAATTCGATAATGTAGTATAAAAAGTCTTTCTTGTCTACCCAGTGTTTAAAAAAGACATCATCTAAGGCTATGATATCAGCAATTGAATTAGGAGGCAAACTCCTGAACCACTTTCTTGCTTCCCAATTTAGACTCTGCACAAACAATCTCATCCACACATCAGCATGCTCTACATTGAAATTATCTGCAAAACTATAAAATGAACTCAAATGCTCTTCAGCAGTAACTGCTCCATCTCCATTGAATCTGGGCAAGTATCTCATATAATCATTTGGTGGAAAGGCAAACATGACTTGTGGAAGAACCAAAGGGGCATACCTTGCTGCAACTATTTCATCCATTCTATCTGCAACCATATTAGTTATTTTTGGTGCTTTGGGAGTAAGCAAAATTGGTGATGTTGGAGGTGAAAATGTCCCTTCTGTATTACAACTTAGTTTTACTATCACTGAGTCTTGATCTTTAGCAGATAAGGATTTCTCTACTAGACTATGATTAGATAATGGGCTAAGAAACAGAGGATTCTCAAAAGAAAAATAATGTGATTAAAATATTTAGATGAGAGAGATTCAAGAGATGGTGAAGGTGTCTCTGGTTCACTCTTAATATCTATGCTGTGACCTCTCAAAGTTTTAGTCACAGGAAAGATGTCTGAATATTCTTGTTTAATGAGTTCAGTAAGTAACTTCCATTGTTCTAGATTTAATTCTGAGATAGTTGAAGGGAATGAAACTGTAGCAGGCTCAATAATAGGTTTAATTTCACTTTCAGGATTCACCTCTTCATCTACATGAGTTTTGGTGATTTCAGAGGATTGTCCTTGAGAACTTTCTGAAGACAATTTTGTTTTTAAGAGTGAAGACTATCCAGAAAGAACTTTAGGTTTTCTTAGTAACTTTTCAGGATTTGGAACTGCTGCAACAGGCTCAGGATCTGGATTTTTCCTGGTTACTGGTCTCTTAGTAGATGATAAATAAGTTAGAGGATTTTTAGGTCCTTTACCTTATCTTTTAGAAGCCAGAATTACCACAGAGGAGTCGTCAGGTGAAAAATCACAGTCTTAAATAATGTCCAACATCTTGTTTACCATCAAGATCTAAATCTAATCTTGTCATTTCCCCAGGGAAGATATCTTCATTTCTTCGTCCCTGGCAATGACGCCAAAAATGTTAGTCCCTAAAGTTGCACTGACTGTGAGAGGGTGCAAGCTAGGGCATCATCAATTTATTGCAAAGTGTTTTAAAGGTTTTAATGATTTGGTTTTGGGGGTAAGGTTGTTGAAAACAGGATCAAGAGTATAGCATAACTTGAAAATCACAATCAGAACATAGCATATCCCATTGACTGGTTAAAAGGTAGTCACATAGATGAATTAGACCAATAATAAAAGAGAGGAGGAAGCTTCCAATTTGTCAACTTCACATAAATCCTTGTCTCGGAATATCATAAAGAAACAAGACCATCATCTTGATATCAAAACTTGAAAATAATTTCCACAGTAAATTTTTCACTATATTAATTAACAATCAAGAAAAAAAAGCATTGCAATCTGAATAATGAATTCAAGCATGAAGAAAGAAAACAGAGTAGAAAAGAGTGTCTAACCATCCATATGCCTTTTCTATTAAGTGTCAAATAGAATAATAATGCCTTACAAGGAGTTTTCAGAATAAGTCCTTTGGATCTCTGATTTTGCGACCCCGACACAATCTTTCCTCTGCCTATTTAAACTATCCATAAAACCTCGAGATCCTATCATCTAGTGTACTTTTAATGAATAGATCCGAATAGTATCCATCTACTAGGGAAGTTAGCTCAAAAAGAGCTTTTACAATCCAAAAATACATCATTGCTCAATAGCTTGATATTGTATGATCTTGCCAGCATTACATTTGATTCTACAAAATAGGGATTAGTTTGATCTAGTCATGTAGTTTGAGGTCTTTGCATTTCACAGGCCAAAATCGAGTAGGCATTGCCATATTTCCTGGAAAACATCAAAATTATGATTGTAGCAATCTTCATGAAACCTTTAGGATATAATCACAGCAGTAGCTTTAGCATTTTTCTGTTTGAGATTTGTGGTAAGCATGACATTGTGCCAATAGAGTCTAAAGTTTATTTCTCTGAGTTCTTTGAGCAACTCCCTTTGTTCTTTTTTCTTCTTTTCGAAACCTTGAATCCTTTCTTGCTAACGAGCATTCCATTGTTCTATTTGTGCCTTTTCTTTCTTCAACAGTCTCACTGTTTTCTGGAATTCATTGATCCTTTCTTTATCAGTTCTGATTTTAACCCTGAATTCTGAGAACTATTCAAAAGGTGCAGGCTCATTCAGATTTAAGGAAACCTTGGGTTCTTTTGATTTAACTTGGTATTTAGAAACTAATCCTGAGCTATGGTCTTCATTAAAACTTGTTGAATCTATGGCTTCAGGAACATCTGATATGTGATCTAAATCTACAAGGTAATCCTTTTTATTCTCATGAATCTCATTGATACCTTTAGCAATTTCTTTAGCTTTTGCCAATCTGGTTGTAGCTCTTGTTATAGGTCCTATAGATGATGAAAAAATTTGTTTACCTTTGTTTATTGGTTTCTTAAGCAATGGAGTTCCTTTTGTCTTTTTCCCGGTACTTGCTTCAGCATCTTCAGAGTGATCTTCTATAACTATGATGTTTTCTTCTTTGATCGATGGATTATACATGGCTTTAGACTTCAACCTGTACTTGTTGGTAACCCTAGTAGAATTCCTTCTAGGATTTTGAGACACGGACACACCTTTATCCTTTGTCCTTTTGACTGCAATGCCCCTTTTACTAGTTGATGGTGATTCATACTTGACTGTAGTTTGAGTATTAAAAGCTTCATCTGAATCTTCTTCCCCTTTAACATCTTCCTCAGAAAACATTTCGATTTCTGGATCCATCTTAGGTCTTTTACCTCTGTTATTCCTCGTCACCCTGATATCAAGCATTTCTTCTTTAACAGGGATTTCATCAATTGAAATATTTTGTTTCTATGTAACAGTCTTTTTTCCTTTGCCTTTCTTCTATTTGTTGGACTGTGTGTTAGGATTTAAGGATTGCATGAGCCAGTTGTAAGGTTTCTGTAATTCTCTCAAAGAAGACATAACTAAAGTCTTAATTAAGACTTGATGAAACAAGATTCTCTTTGCATTGGTGGACAGTAAATGCACTCTCTTTGACATCTTTGTCAAGCTTTTGAGTAGAAAGTAAGGAAGATTTAAGGGATAATCACCATTTAGATGCATTAATATCCTAATGTGGTAGATATAAACTAGTGAAAATATACCTTCGCAGGTGATATACCTGTGGATAACGATCAGAGAAGTGTGTCATTTAGGTCTAATCCAACTGTGAGGAACTCCCCTTCTCCAATTCGGATTTTTCTTATCTGGAAGCAGGAATTGATTGACAAACTCTATAACCACATGCTCTTTCTTCCACCATCTTTCTCCACCAACCACTAATATGCAAGCTTTAGAAATTGTTTGTTCTGTCACCAACATCAGCATCTTCCCGATATCCACCTCGTGACCATCAAAGTTCATTGGAAACTCCATGGAGACCTGCTCGTCGTAAGCTTGAAAAGTGGTAAGGAATTCAATCCACCCAGCATCTCTGAACCTTTAAGCCATCTGAGGATAAGCTTCAAGGAGTTCAACACCCTCGGGTTCTAATCTGAATACTTCTCTGCTCCTCTTAGGCACCATCAAAACACAATGCTATAACTGGCACGATTCGGATTCCAAATTTTCCACCTACAATCTGTTAGTAAATAATTGTTCTTCTGATCAAATACCTGCGCCTAAAATTTAGCAAAATCAGACATAAAATGACAGGTTCAATATAATGATCATTGAGAATTGTACGATTTGAAATGGGTCCTTTGTAGGTATAGAGCAATCCGGTCATGTAACAGTTTGAATCACAAAATGACTCCAAAGCTATTGTGGGACACATGCGAACTTTCAAACCATGATCTATGTCATCATAACGAAATCTGGGTGACGAGCGCATATTAAGGCATGATTATCTTTGCGCTACGAAAATAATGCTATTCCAGTAGCACTATTAATGACTTAGCATAATTTGAATCTGTAAAGTTCAAATAGGCATATAAAGTGACACATCATTTAAAACCATGTCTTACAGCTCCAAACTTAAATAAATTATTCAAAAAGCTTAAATGCAAACCATAACAAGTTAAAAACAATGATTAAAATCAAATGGAAGCAGATAATGAAGTGCAGGTAGGAAGGGTTTGGGATTAGGGTTTCTCACAAAATCAAAAGCAAAAATTAGAGACTAACATTTACACTAAATGAAAATAAAATTGTATGTGAGAGTTGGATTGGAGGATTGTGTTGCAATTTTTTTCACTAAACTATCAATTCTCATAACCTTGTTTGTTCTTCATTTCAGATCTTTACCTTGGGAATCTTTCTATTGGGATTCATATTGAATGGTTAACATTTCTTGCATAATTATTGGTCTTGGATTACTTTCCAAGCTTTCATTGAGAATGAATTCACTAACAATACTCATGAGCTATATTATGCTATTGACCTATCTTTCACAATTAATTCTTCTCATAATGACTAACAAAGTGTGCTTTTGTTTTTTCTCTTAGTTTAGTGCAATCGTTTTCTTTATCTCAATTTGTACATAATTTTACTTATGTCTTTGCTCAATTTCTAAACCATGGAAATGGGTTCATATTATTATACTATCAAAGGTGAATTCTTAGTTTTATCTAATTCTTTTGGGAATTTCAAAAATACAAAAAAAATTCTCAGAAGAAAATCTCAAATCTATTGGAACGAAATCTTGAGTAGATATTGATTTTCTTGACCACTTCTCATCGTACCCTTGCAGATTTTTGGTCCTAATTTTTTTTCTTGATGAGTCTTATCTTGTGTGAAATGTTTATTTAATAAATCATTTTCCCTTATTACAATTCTTGGAGTTGGAATAATGATATCTTTGTAAACATTATTTATACTGTATTGTTACCACCAAATTTATTACTTGTTTATTTCTTCTATTTTTGGTTTTCAGCCTGTTTTAATTCTTTTGATGACTGTCATTCTAGATTTAGACTTCTCTAAGTTAAGTTTTATTTTCATGAATTAGATTTGATTTTATCACTTGCTTTATGCTTGTACAGATTACTTCAAGCCTTTATTTTGAATACTAGTATGTTCCCTGAGTTGATTAGACTCTTTAGTTTTCCTACAATATTATTTTAAATTTGAGTGATGGGTTGGTCCAATTCTGGTCACATACTGAAGAATATTTTACAAGTCATAAGATGCATGGGCTTCTTTGTCTGTGAACATTCATGAATTTCTTACCTGTAGGTATGGACTAATAGTTTTGGTGGAACACGTGTGACCACTAAGCATGCTATGATAATCCATAAGTATAAGAAAGTGTTTATCTTCCTTTTTCTTTGAGCTCCATTCACTTCATATTAATAAAATGGCCAATACTATGATAGTTTTTGGGGAGACATATGGTTTAAACTAAAATTAATAACATTTACTCAGCAAATCAAAGCAACTCTCATGTCACCCCACTTATTACACACCCTATGTGCATATGCATATCTATATACAAATATAAAAGGGTGAGTACATTTTGAAATAAAAAGGAAGTTGAAAGAACTATTAATAGTATGGGAAGTACAAGTAAACCCGTCAGAGAAATGGATGCCTACTAGCAGTGGGGCTATGCTTGTATGGTACCAAGGAAACATTGTTAGGGCTATGGACGCTCGTTGTTAGTAAAGCAATTCCAGGAAAAGAGATATGAGGAATACATTTATGTAGATGTTTGCTTATCATAAAAGAAAAAACCCATGGTTAAACTAAAGCTAATCTGAAGTGTGTAGCCAATAAAATACTTTACCTCATTATTTGACTCTTTGAAAAGGGTGTGTTAGATTACAAGTACTAGAAATATTGGATTATATATTTCAAAAGTTTGGCGTCATAGTGGTACCCATGATTATTGGAAAAAATTTCATAGATTGATGAACTTATGTTTAAAATTTAGATATGAAGTAAACACCCTAGAATTCTACTGACAAAGATAATTCGTTCTTCTAGTGTGTCATCATTTATTGAGGCCACAACAAACCCCCTTTACTTTTTCTTTTACAAGAAAAAGGAAAGGGGCCCCTTACTAAAATTTGAACCCTAATGCTTAATCCTCTATTGCTTGACCCTTATGTTAATTATTTGTCTACCTTGAGGGAGGTGGGGGTTTAATCTTGATTGATGATTATCTTTGATGGGTGTTTATTATTCCTTTCGATTTGATGATTTCAAATGTCTTCATGATGATTATTGACCTAATATGTTTTATTTTCATTTGTATGATGGAATCAATACCTTATATTTGGACCTTTTGCATATTTTGAAGTGTTTGAGTATCCTATATGGCTACAGGGTTTGATGTTCTATGGATTGTCTTAGATGAGTTGGTTTTTTAATATTTTTTGAATGGCTAATTCAAATTATGCATTCTCTTGCTTGCATATTGTGCTTAATATATTAATCTTTATACTCTTGATCATATCACACTCTTTGGTTTGAAAATCTTATCTTCAATCACTTAATCATTATTTATTCTCTTGAGTTTGAGAGTTAGCACATGCAGTTTTCAAGAAAGTTATCTACAACTATCCTTGATTATATTTCAATAGACCCAACACTCATTTATTATGTTTTCTTGAAGGAGGGGAGTATAATGTTTATGGTATATTGGAAAGTCTCATTTTAATCACATGATTTTGTTAGAATATAGAAGATTGTGTGTTCGTTTTACCATTGACGATACCCTCGTCACCCAACCATAGGCTGAAGCCACCCTCCAAGCACCTTAACCTTGACTGAGAATTACTCTGGAAGCAAACCCTAGGCTAGATAGCCAAACAAGGTGTAGTGCATCTTCCTCCAAGGATAGCGCACCAACAATAGTTGATCAGATAGTCCAAGCCAACACTGAAACTGATTGTTGTAGCAGTTGCACCTGCAGCTCTCCTCCACATGTGCACACCAAACTGGGAACTGCAGTGCGCACCAGTTGCTCTCTGCAATTCTGAGATGTGTCAAATGAGAACCGATGCCCTATATTTATACTAGTTCTGCCAGATTTGTTGGGGCCGACTTCTCCTTCTGGATATGTGTATGTTCAGTATATTATTATTATTTTTGGCTTCTCCTTCCGGATATGTGTATGTTCAGATATTATTATTATTTTTGGCTGACTTCTTCTCTTGGAGGGCTAATAGCCAACCTAATATAAATTGTCTCTTGAGCCATTACAAAACTTCTTAGGCTAGCCAACCTATTAGGTTTTCTTGCTTCTCAAGTCTTCTATTCTCACGGGCTTTATACATTGGAGGTAAATACCCCACAACTACTACATTAACACTCCTCCTCAGTTAGGGAGGTGTCATGCACACTGCATAATGTAAAAACATACCATTTACCCTGGTAGCATCAATATAGTCGTTTAACTTTAGACTATCTCATGACTAGATCATGAGCATCACCATCACTAATACCGTGAATCATCTCTCAAAACCATAATTCATCCGAGTAATTATATATGATGCTGATGTGTCACTACCCGCTAGAGTGATACAACAGCCACTCTTATAATCTAGAGGGAGTAAATGCTCAACCAATTTCCAATTCTGAAAATCTTTGTTCAATATTCACCGGGATGGTGACTATTTCCAATAAACTGCTGATAGTCTTCATGGCTAGAGCAGAAATAGAACACAACTATGTCTATCCATAGTAGTACACCAACTATAATCCATTGGTTCACTACCAAATTGGCACCACACAAGTGCTTGATCAGCAAATGTATAGTCACAAATAGTGGGAACATATCCACCACGTTAGTCTACATCTACTCAATATACATTCTTCATAACAAACATCCCATAGCAACCTGCATAGAAACAATGTTATGAATCATTTAGGCCAATCTTTCACCTGCCATTCCTTGAGTTCTGAAAGAATATCTTCCTTATGAACAGTGGAACATATCCACCACGAATTACATCTACTGTCTCATAACAAACATCTGAGAGAACTTTCACGTAAACAATGTTATGATATAAATGAAATCATCTCGTCCAATCTTTCACTCACATCTCGTGAGCGCCTCCGAAAGAATATTTGCCTCAGAGTGGAATAATGATATATTTGGACTATTCTTCTCAAGAAAGGAAGAATAATTTCCCTGATTTCTCCGAACCCTGACCATTCCCCACCTCACATTCTTCTTCCTACACTCCAATCAAAGTGCACCCCGAGAGAATGTATAACCCTAAGGAATATTGGGTCTAGATTCATTCCCCACCCCGGGCTATTCCTCCTACACTAATCAAAGTGCACCCTGGAGAGAATGTATAAACCCTAAGGAATGTTTGTCCCTGATTGTTGAGCCTGGACCATTCCCCACCCTGGGTCATTCCTCCTACACTAATCAAAGTGCACCCTGGAGAGAATGTATAAACCCTAAGGAATGACTGTCCAAACCATTTCCTGTGTTAACCACAAGAGGAAAATATTGTCCTGCATCAACCTCCAAAACGGACCATTCCTCATGTTAACCATAATGAGAAATCATTGTCCGACGAGGCGTGCCAGTCTTCTTGAGTAACCCTCAAGAAGAGAGACTTCCCTAGACCACTCCCCATGTTAACCACAATGGGAAGTCATTTTCTATGATACATTAGCAATTAGACTACTTCCCATGTTAACCACAATGGAAAGTGACTGTCCGTCAGAAGTCTCAATCCACTTTCCGAACAGGAAAACATTTGTCCAAGATGGACTATTTTTCAATTTTAAAGATGAAAGTCTTCAATAATGTTTTCAGTGCTCCCTCCTAACTTGGAGAGTCATTTCCTCCTTTTTCAATAAGAAGGAAGTTGTTTCCACGAGCTCGAGCTTGAGTATGCAAACTCTTTCATCTTGAATAGAAGTTTCACCAAAATGTATGCTTATTTACTCATCTATGGAGATATGTATTGGAGAATCGTTTTCTCCTTTCTAGACTTCATCATGGATAGTGTAATGCTTGATTTCAAATGTAATTTAGTTTGGAACACTGTGAAGGCTTCATGTAGATCTGAACAATAGAGTATATCATAGTTGGAAAATTGGAACATATCCATGTGGCACTTCTTTTGTCATCATGAGATCTGATCTTCTGAGTAATCATCTTGATACAATATCTTTGTTGTAGAAAATCTTCACCATGCTTCTATTGTCCACTGGAGGTTCTCCACCAAGTTATCTTCTTCTATCTGCATACAAGGGTCTCTTTCTGGTATGCTTCAAAGTCTTGAGGTTTCTCTTCATAAGCTCTTTGTTCAATTGCTTTGGAGAATAGTCTTTGCATTCATCTGATGTAGAACTCCAACCCATAGATATTGTGGATGATATAAAGACTCATGTAGAGGTATGTCTGATTTATTGGAACAAGTAATCATCATAGTCTTCTCCCTCCATCTGGGAGAACCTCTAGTTATGTATCTTGCAATGCTTGCATATATATACATTGTTATTCATCACAACTTTCAGTTCCTCTGCTTGATTTCTTTTATTGAGTTCATATCAGGTTGGTGATCTTGTGATTCTTAATATAATGACTAGTTGTTCTGGTTTTTCTTTCTTTATTGGAATCTTCATGTTCTTCTTCATATTTTTCTCTAGCTCTTGGGTCCATGGAGTTTCTTATAGGTTCCATGCCCTAGAGATTCCACTTCTTCCTTTCATAATAGGATCATGGATCTGGATTGGACAACCAGGAATACTTTAAGGCTTTTCTTCGAAGAAGTATTCTTCTGCGGTTGAACTGAACATGTACTATCTTTCATGACTGCTACCATGGATATATATATATCATCATCTTTAATGAATCATAGGATTAGCTCCCTCCTAATTCTTGCTTCATGTATAAGTGCATATAATCGGCTCCCTCTGTCTAATAGAGTTCATGCTTCCATATGCATCCTTATTGTCTTTTGCAATGTATGATTTGCTCTCTTTCTCTAACAGAGTCCACGCTTTCATTTGCATCCTTATTGTCTTCTGCAATGTATGATTGTCTCTCTTTTTCTAATAGAGTCTATGCTTTCATCTACATCCTTATTGTCTTTTGTAATGTATGATTGGCTCTCTTTGTCTAACAGAGTCCATGCTTCCGTCTTGTTGTTTTCTACAAAACATCATAAGTCCTTTTCCAATTTCCTCTCGATTGTTGACTTATTTCTGTCTTTGCTTCTTCTAAGTCTATTCATGATTGATTCAGCTTATCTTGTAATAGCTTCCACATGATTTGTATTTCATTCTTTCATGTGTATTATCTAATGATATCTCTTTTCATCTTGTTTGTTCTTCCATAGGTATAGTTCTTCTTGGAACACATTATCTTCCAAGAGATAGATATACAAGATATGTATAGAGACGATGCAAACAAGATATGTACAAGAAAT
>SNQJ01S0008239.1:188206-211933 GCA_010110895.2 Picea sitchensis
ACATTTTCATTTTGATTCATCTTATACTTGAACATTTAAGTGGGGTAAAAGGAGTTTGCCCCCTCGAAGAGGCTTATTATCTGAAATTATCTCTTTTTCAAGGCGTTGAGTACTTTTCCTGAGGTTTTTCTATGCTATATTGAAGTTTGGTTCTTAACAAAATAGGGTCTGGACTTTATCAGTCTTATTAATCCTCCGTCTTCAATAGGGCAGGTTTTTATCTTGACAGCTACAGATTATTTCACTAAATGGACTGAAGTTGTCCCACTTAAACACTCATAGGATGAACAGGTAATTTCTTTCCATGAAACTAATATTTTCTCCAGATTTGGAATTCCTTTAGAAATTATTACAGATAACGGTTCCGCTTTCATTTCCGCTAAATTGAATCAGTTTTTAGCTAAGTTGGGGGTCAAACATTTCACCTCATCAACTTATTACCCTCGAGGAAATGGGCAATCCGATTCTACTAACAAAAATTTGATTAGGATCATAAAGAGCCTCATCGAAGATAATCCTCGTCAATGGCACACCCTCCTCACTTATGCCCTTTGGGCAGTTCACACTACTACCAAGGTAAGCACAGGTTGCACTCCCTTTCAGCTCATTTATGGTCAAGAAGTTATTTTTCCTACTGAACTTGAACTTTGTTTTCTACGGTTGATGCTACAGATCGAAGAATTAAATTCTTCAAATGTTCCTCAAAATATAAATGAATTTGTAGATTTAGAGGAACAAAGAATGGTTGCCTTGGAAAACATAAAGCAAAGACACCAAACCGTGAAGAAATATTTCAACAAAAGCGCAAAAGCTATCAAATTTAAAGTAAATGAGAAAGTATTTATTTGGGACTCATCCCATGCTGACAGAGGAAGACATTTGAAGTTTCGAAAATTATGGCATGGTCCTTTCAAAATCGCTTTTGTCCTGAGCGCAAATTCTTATCTTCTAAAAGACTCGGAAGAGCAATTATTTTCCTACAGTACCAATGGTTCCCACATGAAAAATTATGTGGAACCCGCTTGAAAGATAAACATTGCATGGAAGTCACTGTTGTATTATATTTTTTTGTTTCATTATTTTGGTTTTGCTTTGTTGTTTTCCATTTTCTGTTGTTTTTCTTTTATGGTATTCCTTTTTGTTTATCAGAAATAAACTTTGGATCGGTTTCTCCACAACGATGTTATTCTATAAGTATTGTTGATCAATAAAATCAAGTTACCCAGCTATAATGATGTCCTCCTTGTAGACATCACTGAAATTGGTTTCTTCTTCCAGTATTGTTGTTAGATAGATGATTGGGTTTTCATCCCCACTTTGTGCTATCCCTTTCTTCCCTCCACCCTGAGATTCAAAAGAGCATACCAGAAAATTTTCTCCTTTAAACAGGAAACACATTTACTGTGACCGATCAAATGTTATGCATACAGGAACAAAACCCCTCATACGTAACACTTTTCATGAGCTATTCCCAAAGTCCCGGATCATTTTTTCCCTCAAACCACCTCACTCCCCCTGTTGCATAATCATTCTGGTAAATAATTCTTTGATCTACGATTCACCTGGTCTGCAAAACCAAACGTTCTGAGTTCTTAATCTGTTGGAAATAGATTTCTATTATAGCAATATTTGCCTCACTATTGCTATCTGGCACAGAGGGCCTTTTTCTATTTCCCTATGCAAACTTGTCATCCCTTTTTAATGAATCCAAAGCCAAAAATATACATTTTTCCACATATACACTCCCTATCTGCTATACAAGATGTGTATACATTGGTTTCTCCACTACATCCCACGTACATCAAGATTTGTGCCAGAAAATACAAAATGAAGTCGAGTTTCCATGTCACGACAGGAGATCTCTGATCCTTGGCCTTTCATATACTGGAAACGTTCTGACTCGGCCCTTCAGTTGCATTCTGAAGGCTATAAAAGCACAATTCCGAGCTATGGAAAAAGAGAGAAAGCATTCAACTTTGACAGCAAAGTTACTCTGGAAAAATTACTTCATATTGAGTCTGCATCCCTTTGTCCCTCCAGTCTAGACACAGTGTTCAGCCCCCAAGATCTTTCCCTATTGTTGAGAGAACCTCATTGTCTCTCTCCTATGAGCTTGCTTTTGGTGGAGGATTGAAGTGGTGGAGGCCCAGTTGGAAGGAACTTGGTTCCTTGGTTTCGAACCATGCTGACACGGAAGTCTGTAATGTTGTCACTTCTGTTGATCAATTATTAATAGAAATACTCCTTTCTCGTCCTATTGGTATATTACAAATATATGATTATTATCCATGGGCATGTTTGTAATGTTTATTAATGGATTATGCTATCCAATGTGCTAACCCCTTTATATCATTACTATATACTTGATTTTCTCGTCTGTTAAGAACTTATTGCAGGTATAAAGCTTTGGGTCGAAGTGCTCAATGGTGGAACATCATCAAACGTTGGATCAAGGTAGGCCTCTTTCTCATCTTGCACATTAGTTTATATAGCATATGTTGGAATTAAGTTGATTTCTGCAGTCATACATGTCTATTGTGGTTTACCCTTGGCCATAGAGAGTTTTTCCCTCGTAACAATTTCCCTGTGGAGTCGCCAATTTGTTGACACTTGAAAGTGCAACGATGGATACTATGCTCGCGAATTATTGTCAAGATTTATTATTTAACTATATTAATAATATACTAGTAGGTGGGACCCCCTTGTTTAACTTATGGCACTATGATGGAGAAGAGACACTTATATTATGTTTTCCTACATATTGGTTGCGACACAGATTTCTACAGATATTTTGCTTCAAATCATGGTTAAAATTTTTATGGTAATATGTGATGGTTGGGTGATTAAAACAAGGAACAATATGGTCTTGATTATCTCTCATGAAATATGGTTATGTTGCCTTTTGGATGAAAGAATTACTCTCCGGTTTTAATGTTGATATTGTATATTGTCCATAGAAAAGATTGGGTGATATCAACCCTTGCTACTATTGTATGCGCATTGGTTGTGTTCCTAGCAAGTTGTCATGTGAAAAAAATTGATAGTGGCAAGGGGTGGCGCACTTTGGACTATCGTGCACTTTGCAAATTGTGATTTGTCAAGTTTGGATATTTAGTTGTATTAATGGTTTTGAATGTTAGTGGATGGTGAGATGGCTAGTGGGCTTGGCTCGTACTAAGGTATGAATGAAGATATGAAGGAATAAGTGATTTGCAGTAAATGAACGTCACTCAAACTCCCCTCAAGCCCGCCACCATAGTCATTCTTGCATTTTTTCTATGTTAGTTGTTGTTGCTCCGCCTTGCCCAGTCGTGAAGGAAATATACAACCTTGGTTTTTCTCCTCGCACAATCGTTTACAGGTATGGGGATTTCTTACTTTTCCATCCATGAGATTTGGTTTTCTCTTAAATCAAATGTTGGCTTTGGTTGCTCGTGGCCTGTGTAATTCTCAAGTTGTTATGATTTTTTTGGAACTGTGTATTTCTGGTTTCATCCTTGGTTTCCTATGGTGGTTTTTTTGGACTGTTGGCATTAACAAATGGTCACGGTGTCCTTGTTGTGTGTAATTGTTCGCAAGGAATTGTTGAGTAGAAGTTGTGGTTGAGCTTGCCTTGCCTATGGTTCTATATTGTGGGTTTATCCTCCTTGTTGAAACGAGTTATCTCAGTCAGCCTTACCTCTGGGTTTTGTGAATACCCCACCTATAGATTGACATTGTTGGTTCTATGGTTAGTATACCCGCACCATATTTCGACTTTGTGGATGTTTAAGTGAAAATTGACTAAAACCTTATGTGCTTGTCATGGAAAAACCCTCAGTTGTTAGCATGCTTTCTTATGATCTCACTTCCACTGTTGCGTGGTGAACATTATATAGATATATTCACATTGCTTACCCAGATTTTGATGGGAGCACTATTCGTTCTTTTTGGTTGGGCACGGGTTTTTATTGGTCACTTGTTATGTTGTGTTGAAGGAAGTGTTGGTTTCACTTATTCTTTGGAAGTTATAGTCTATTATACGAAGCTCACGCAGTTGATCTCATTGTTGTGAATTATCGTTATATTATCCGTGATCAATTATAATAAGGCCTCTGTGGAATGAGTTGTCTATGTTGTGCAACTGCCAAACCCTCTATTTAAATTGCCCCACTGTCTCTACCCTTATTGTCATTAACATATCTTGAACCCTACACATTACAGTGAAAGCGTTGCTTACTCCAGTTCGAGTTGATGAGAGCATTGTTCTTGCTCGGTTACATGGGAACGTGTTTAGTTGATCCCTTGCTTGGCAATTGTGGAAAGGAGTATGTCCTCACCTATTCATCGAAAATTACAGTTGTTGAAGCTTGTGTTCCTGATAAAAAATGTTATTTTTCTTGGTTAAATCATTATGTTTATTGTTAAAAAAAAAAAGGCACATGTGTTCGAAATGTTTGAGGCTTGAATCGAGTAATACTACCCATAATGAAATTAGAAGAAGTTGCATTGAACGATAGTTAGATTAATGATGGATATGAGTTTGTTTCGGAGCACTGTGTGTGACCCTGTTGGATTTAAAGGATTATTACTGGGGTTGATGTTATGAATTGTGGCTCAAAGACTATTGTTGTATTCCTATAGCGATTATGATGTTGTTCGTCATTTCTATTATATAATGATAATATGGTTACAATGGTTACTGTGGTTAAATAATTCTGAGCATATAAAATAGTTTACTATGTAAAATAATTCGGAGGCCAGCGAGCAATTTTGTTAAAGAAGGCATCAGTTTGAATTATCGTTTTTGAAACAAAATACTGTTTAAACTTCGAAATTATGGACAGAGATAAATTTTCATTGCATCAGAGGTAGCACGTTTGATTTCTTTTCACTTGAACAATATCCGTAAAGTTTCCCTATCATTCTACCATTTTTCTCTAATTACATTCCCTCCATGATCCTAATTTCACTTATTGCATCCATGTTCTGTGATATAAATTTTAAAAGAAAAAGTTTGTGTGGAAGTGAAAGAAAGATAACATAGCAAGGGTTGATGATTGATATTCTTGATATTTTTATACACAGTTCATTGTTTGGTTAATTGTTGAAAAGTATTTGTATATTGATCCCCTATTATTCCACCATTTTTCACTAATTACACTCCTTCCATATTTCCCATGAACCCTATCATTCCCTATTCACATGGCAATTAATGAATGATGTGTTTTGGATGGATTTGCATCTATCTCGTGTCAATTTTGGAGCCAAATTTTGATTGATGTAAGTAGAGTTTCATGTATGGTTTATTAAAAGCTTCATTACTGACAAATTGTTGCTAAAGGATGAGCTTTTTCAGTAGAGGCAACAATGTTTGAAATAACAGAGGCGGGGGAAATTGGAATCGAGGCCATAAAAGGCCTAGATTTTCTATCCATTTTGATGTTGACCCACAAGAACTTAACTGGTTGTTCCAAGTTGGGTTCTTTAATTAGGTTGGCCATGGGATAATGCACCCACAACCAGAAATACCCCCTTTCTAGCCTCCTCAGAATATTCTCGGCATTCTCATTCCTCCACATGTGTTTTTGTAGCCCGAAGTCCCTACAAATGATGGTTGACAAGAGATTGTCAACCATCATGTCTCTCACCATCGCGGTTGGCCCACTATGTCATTACATTTACTACCACTTGTCAATCCCAATGTCCAAATTTCTCGTGTTGTTTCGCCAATTCAGTCGTTACACGCCAGTAAGAGATTGAAAACTTATATTCCCCAACCTGTGCAAGACAAAGGAAAAGCATTTGCCTCCCCTTCTTCTCCCTCCATTGATTCCTCAAAATCTATGTCTTCTAGTCTTCAATTAAAGGATGACTACTCCCATGTGATCAGCAAGATACAACCCCAAGGGTCCAATCAACCACGAGCTACTTCAGAAAAGTCTAAGGGAAACAACAGTGGAAAAAGGAAAATTGCCTCACAAAGTGGCAAATATGGTTTTTAAATTACGTTTTATATGATTTAATTGATGCGGACAATGTTAAATGGTTTTCAACATTTTTGGACAGCAAGCCCTATTTTTTATATTTTGTGGATAATGTGGATATATATTCTTTTTTGATATGATATAAATTATTGTTGATATTTAAATACATAATTTAAAAGATATTCAAGGGAGTTACAAGGGTGGCATATGGTCAAAACGATTATCTTTTGTGTGTTATATTTCATGATTTAAAAGGAATATATTCATGGGATTCACAAGGGGTCCCACCTACCTAATTATTATTAATTAAGACCCTTAACTATATTATTATTATGTATTTCTTCTAAACTAATTAGTTAAGTTAAATCAACTTAACTAAAGAAAGTAGTTGAACTACTTCAACTTATTTGGAAAGAATAAAAGCTCAATGAGAAGAAGAGACAAGGGGAGAATAGAAGGAGAAAACAAGATTAAGGTTTGTTCTTTAGTTACATGAGATAGTTTTAGTTTTCATTCATTTCTGATTTTACTCAAAGCCTAATTATCTTCTTGACAACAGGGCATTATTGTAGACAGCAAGGTTCAAGAGTGAACCACACTTTTCAGACGTTTGTTTTAGAGGTGTTGATTCATCCTTGATAGTCTATGTATTCTTGTATGTTTGTGAATTAAGTTTCATGGTTGATAAAGGATATCTTACAGAGTCAAAATTGCAGCAGTTTGTGGCAAGTTGATGTAGATTATTAATTTCAATTTTACTTTACTGTCAGAGTCTTTTTGTATGGTGTTCATCCGGGATCTCTAAATCAGACTTTGGTCCATGCCCTCGCAGGGGTTTTGTAAAGAGAAAAACACTTTTGGTATCTCAGAATGAAATAAAATCAAATTTTTATTCTGTCTCATACATGCATATTCGTGACTTGGTTATTTTTCTCTTTTGATCTCCATGTTTACTTTATCGCAAAAACTGTGTACATTCCAGTAGATTTTATAAATTTTATTTTATATTGCAACATATTTTATAAATCAACCTCAATACTTGCAATTAATACTTGCGGATTAAGCGAATATTTTGAGGCTATAAACCTCGGGTGACATTCCCAACTATATTTTCCTAGCCAGGCAACATCTAAAAATGATTGAGTAAGGTAATCCATACATTTTCCTCAACAAAGTGTTTTCCCTATGTTATAGCTCTCTGATATACGTGCAGGATCGAACAATAGTACTCAACCCAATTTCTCAGGGCACCAACTAAGGAGGTTGGACTATACCCTTAGCCATACTACTTTATTACCCAGGTACTAGAGAGTATCTTCCTAAGTGTTGTTCTCAGTGGCACTATAGCATTCAGGCGACCGATCAATTTATCTACGGAGGGCTTCAGGATATCTAGGCCAATCTGCATACAAGTGTTGGCTAATGCACTACCACTTGAATGGGTACCAACATGGGTTACAAGGGTGGCCAACAATGTGCTCTTAAGTAGCACTTGAAGTTCATGCATGTATGCTTCCCCAACCGTGGATTTATGCGTTGAACGATAGATCACTATAGATTTAAGACGTCGAAATACGTCTCTACCCTGGAAAAAAAATACCCACAGTTTATGCCAAGGAAAGTGCTCTAATACCACTTGTTAGGTACCTAATCTATTATAATAACAGAAAACAAAAATACTGCAGAGAATAATAACGGAAAAACACAATAGATGAAACCAAAACACCAAAATAATACTTTTATTGATAGAAAACAATGTTCACTTGCTTCTTCGAGGGGGAAATCTTCAGTAGAGAAGCGCTCTATTAGAATAATTCTCAAGACAAAAAAATTCATTCCCTCGACTCCTATTTATACTAAATCTATCTACCGTAAGAACAATCTAGAGGAAGATCTTCTAGAAGCAGAAGCTTCTATTAGGTCTTCTTACATTTGACTTATTATTCCTTGTTATTATGCCTTATTAATATTGACCTTTATTACATCGAAAATATATTATTCTACCTACATGAGGGGTTAGGGAGGTTAGGTCCTTAACATTCCCAATGGATTTCATGGGGTGTTCACATATATCAGAAACAAGACCAATAATGAAGGAAATATCAGGGGCAGTATGAGTCAAATATAAAAGGAAACCAACTAGCGGCTGACCACAAAGTGGCATCGACTCCGAAGATATTATAGGTGGAAGTAAGTTTGGCTCAATTTGGAAGAAGGGAGAAAAGGTTGGTTTAGAATCTTCCATGTGAAAGTGATGAAGAGAGGTCCTGAGCTTACTTAGACTAGGAAAGGAAAATTTCTTCCTTAGTTTACAAAACTTCGAGGCCAATGAAATTACAAATAGATTTAAGTCTTGTCATTTTCACATGCAACTCTATGACTAATTTAGATCTGAAAAGTGCTTCCTAGTGATCTAACTATCGCAAATTTACTGTGAAACTATTGGTGAAAACATATGCTGTGAGGAAAAAAAAAAAGGATCATAGATGAATCATCAATATACAAGGAACACAATGAATTATCTTACGTAACTTTATTAATCCTTCAAATTGAGGACAAAACTATTCCTCTCAATGTGAGGTGAAGAGGTTGGTTTAGAATCTTCCATGTGAAAGTGATGAAGAAGGTCACAAACATACTTAGACTAGGAAAGGAAAATTCCTTCCTTCGTTTACAAAACTCAGAGGCCAATGAAATTACAAATAGACTAAGTCTTGTCAATTTTCACATGCAACTCTATGTGACTAATTTCAGATCTGAAAATTGCTTCCTAGTGATCTAACTATCACTGAACAAATTTACACTGAAACTATTGACTGAAAACATATGCAGCGGAAAAAAAAAAAAGGATCATAGATGAATCATCAATATACAAGAGACACAATAATTATCTTCTGTAACTTTATCCAATCCTTCAAATCTGAGGACAAAACTAGTCCTCTCAATGTCACCAAGACTAAGGACAAAACTATTCCTCTCGGCCAATATAATGTCACTAAATATGAGGACAACCTTGTCCTCCAATAACCATACAAATCAAAATACCAAACCTCAACAATATTATGGAAATCTCCAATGCTTACGATTTTGTTTTAGACCACCTATACGACCTGCTGATGTCACCTATCAACCTGTACAGATCTTTCACTTCCCATAAAATTAGATACGCGATTCACCTTACTAGAAACCCAAGTATTTACGCAATTTTCTCCACTAAAATCCGCATATACCCTATACATGATTTGTCCTTCTACAACCAACGTACATACCTGCTTCTTCCTCCTACAAACCACGTATAGTATGAAATATTCACTCCACATGTGTTACCTTATTCGCTTATCTCTTCAAGGTCAGGTTCGCCACCTTGCAAACTTTCCCCTTGCTGAGATCAACAAGCCTCCTAGCACAAGTGTAGACTCACTTTATGCTAACTCCATTATTCTATGTGATGGTTATGTCCCAATGACTTCTCTCCTATATATACAATCCTTAGGGGTCGCCATAGAATCCCCTCCATAAGTCAATATTAAATTAGGCTTTACTTATAGGTGTGAAGCCCCAAACACAAACCCACAAATCCCATCATCAAACCCATGAAGCCCCCACTCAAATCCAAGTGGGTTTTCTCCAAACTTAAAGTGTGAAGTGGTGCCCACGATGATTTCCATGTGCCCAACACCTAGGGTCATGCGAGAATACCTATTTGAAGCTACAAAAATCAACATTGTCTCTTAGTGAGGAAGGTATTCTCATGACACTCCATAAGTGGGAATGCCTCCCGATGCTACAAAATCAACACTCCCTCTTAGCGAGGGAGGTATCCCATCCTCTAACATTTGGATGCATCACTGTCACACACAATAGATATAGCTCTAAATATCCCACCTCATTTGTACTCTAGTAGTCTAGATTGGCTACTCCTTTTGTCACTGTGACAAATGGGTCTATGAACTCTGTCATGGGAAAAAGTCTCACTGTCAAGTCTATCTGATTGCTCGCATCCTCGAGCACTGGGGAAAGACATATTGTCTAGTCTGTATAACTACCACATCCTTGGTCATAGAGGCAAAATATGTTTGACTGGTCACATCCTCGGTCACTGAGGTAAAATTTGTCTGATTGGTTGCATCCTTGGTCAGTGAGGAAAATCCTGCTATCCAAGCTACCTCACGGGTTATTCCTTCTGTGACAGAAGCAAATCCAATCTCCTAACTCACTATCTCCTCTATCATTGAAGCAAATCCTGCTGAGCCAATTGGATCCTCCATGGAAGGTACACATCTCTCATAACCCTCGTGCTCATGCATCTCTTGTCTGACCTCCTCAACCCATGAAACTTGTCTGCAAGTCCTAGAATATGTCTCTATGCCATATAAACCTAACAGGGAACTCCCTCTGGAGGACCATCTCTTCCTATGAGCCAACTGACTCTCCCTGAGATCGGGTTCATTCTCAGACCGCATGCTCTTTCTGAGACTCTACTCCCTCTGAGTCTACACAACCTCTGGGGTTGTTTTCTCCTTGTCCATTATCTTCTGCATAGTCCTGGGAGGCTTCTCCTCCCTCCTAGATACTGAGGGATAACTCCCTCTGAACTCTATCTCCCTTTGATTCGGTACTGCTGATGAGGCCACCTGCCTCACTACTCGTGGATCTACCTTCTCCTCCTGCTCTGTCTCTCTACTTCTATTGGCCATAACCCCCATAGGCTAGCCCCTTATCCTATATAGGTTTCCCTCCCTTACTCTAAGAACCATTATTGATCTGAAGCTAGACCATCTGGGCACAAGAAATACTTGTCCATATCGAAACAATACATGATATCCCTTCCTCTCAATCTCAAAGATTGAGAGGACACTCCTCTTGAATTCTGGCACCCACAACACATTATACAACCTTAGTATCTCTCTTGACTCCAATCGAAATGATACTATATCGGATCCTCGTACTGAATTCTTGGCTACCATACCAAGCTCCATATATAAGTCTGAGCTAGTCTCTGTGAGTGTGTCAAATAACTCTTGTGCACCTATCATATGGAAAGATGCTCCATTGTCCACCAACCAAGTCTCCATGCTAAAGAATGTACCTGAA
Source organism: Picea sitchensis (assembly GCA_010110895.2). Taxonomy (NCBI): domain Eukaryota; kingdom Viridiplantae; phylum Streptophyta; class Pinopsida; order Pinales; family Pinaceae; genus Picea; species Picea sitchensis. The sequence goes on from SNQJ01S0008239.1 coordinate 199,267, forward strand.
AGGCTGGATCCCAACAAGATCTCCCTCTGTAACCTATATGCAACGTCATCAACCTTTATTGTTGATGCTTGTTGCCTTCTTCCTCTTCCCCTCCAGAGTGGAAACTGTGAAGCATAGTGGCCAAAGCCATGACTCTCAAAGCATCTGATCTTGCTAAGGTCTTTCTTCCATCTCAGATCTAGGGATGCTTCTCTTCTGGGAGAATATCTTCTTTCTGGCATACCTCTTCTATCTGGAGAACCTCTTTTTCCGCTCCTAGTGTGGGTTGCAAGGGCCTGGTTCTCATCACTTTTACTCTTCACCATACCATCCATAATCTCCCTAAACAATAATCGAGTCTCCTTCTAGATACAAACAACCCATATCCTCTCAAAAGTGGGAAATGTATTTCATGCACATATCCCCTGCATGAATGGTTCCCAATATCGAGGAAGACCTCTCAAGGCCACATTCACAAACTCATCATCCTACACTATCTCACCAATGGCTACAATCTTATCTCAGATCTGAGTAATCTTCATAAGATATTGATCATTGTGTCTTCACTAGTCATCCTAATAATTTGTAGTTGGTGCTTCAAGTGTAGCATCCTTCATGTATTCTTGTTTTGATAGACACCCACCAATGCATCATACATATTCTTGGCAGTAGTCTTCTCATCAATGTGGGGGATCAAGTGATCCTTCAAGTATTCTAGAAATACTCGTTTCTCCTTMACTTCTTTCTTCTTCTATGTTGTCAACTCTTATGGATCAATAGGATCTGTGACCACACTCTCAACATACTCCTTGAGATCATTTTCTTCCAACAAGGGGAGAACCCTTGCCTTCCAAGCTCGAAAGTTGGTTCCCCCCTCCAATCTTTCCTCATGTTTTAATGTTCTCACCATCTTGACCTGCCCAGAATAAGAACAACACTCTTCCAGTGTTCTAGAAAAAATTATGTCTCAAGATGATCCTCTTTTCTTCAAATCCCAAGCTCTGATACCATGTAAATTTTCACATGCAATTCTATGTGACTAATTTGAGATCTGAAAATTGCTTCCTAGTGATCTAACTATCACTGAACAACCAGAAATTATTGACTAAAAAAATATGCAGCAAAAAAAACAAGATCAGAGATGAATCATCAATACACAAGAGACACAATAATTTTGTTCTGTAAATTTATCCATTCCTTCAAATATGAGGACAAAACTAGTCCTCTAAATGTCACCAAGACTAAGGACAAAAGAAATCCTCTCATACAATACAATGTCGCCAAATATGAGGACAACCTTGTCCTTCAATAACCATACAAATCAAAATAAAAAACCTCAACAATATTATGAAAATCTCCTATGCCTATGAATATGTTGCAGACCACCTATATGGCCTGCTGACATCACCTATCAGCATGTATGGATTTGTACCTTCCCACAAAATCAGATACACGATTCACCTTACCGAAAACCCGCGTATATACATTATTTTCTACACTACAATCCATGTATACCCTATATATGATTCGTCCTTCTACAACATGTGTACATACGTGATTCATCCTCCTACAAATCACATATAGTATGAAATATTCGCTCCATATGTGTGACATTCTTTGCTTCTCTCTTCAGTGCCAGATTTTCCACCTTGTAGACTTTCCCCTTACTGAGATCACCAAGCCTCCTAGCACAATTAAAGACTCACTTTATGCTAACTCCATTCTTCTATGTGATGGTTATGTCACAATGACTTCTCTCCTATATATACAATCCTCGGGGGTCACCATAGAATTCCCTCCACAATTCAACATTAAATTAGGATTTCCTTGTGGGTGTGAAGCCCCAACATAAGCCCACAAAGCCCATCTTCAAACCCATGAAGCCCCCACTCAATTCCAAGGGGGTTTTCTCCAAATCAAAAGTGTGATGTGATTCCCATGACGATTTCCACATGCCCAACACCTAGGGTCATGTGAGAATACCTGCCCAAGGCTACAAAAATCAACAAGTCTGTGATTTCAAATTTATGTTTAAGGCTTGATTTCACATGGGTTAAAAATTTAGGGTCACTACCAGTGAGGATAAGGTCATCAACATAAAGAACAAGTATTATGAGATGGCTTCCTACTTCCTTGGTATAGACATTAGGGTCAGAATGACATCTAGAAATGTTGGTGTCAAGAAGAAAGTTTTCCATTTTGGCATACCAAGCTCGCGGAGCTTGCTTAATACTATAAGGATATTTCTTAAGGTGACGAACAAGGCTGGAGTCATTCTAGACATAGAGAGGAGGTTTTTCTATGTAGTTTTCTTCTTGCAAATCCCCATGCAAGAAGACATATTTCACCTCCATTTAATTGACCTCCCAATTATGCGAGTCTACAAGGGCTAGAACAAGGCTAATGAAATTCATTTTGGATATGGGGGCAAAGGTTTCATTATAGTCAATGTCTTCAACTTGAGAGAACCCTTTGGAAACTAATTGGACCTTGTTTCTTTCAACACTTCCATATGAWCCATACTTAGTTTTGTATACCCATTTGTATCTGACAAGTTTTCTTCCTTTCAGAAGAGGTACAAGTTCTCAAATATCATTCACTATTAAGGAACAATATTCTTCATTCATTGTTGCATCCCAATCTAGATGGCCAGAAGCTTCTACAAACGAGTTTGAATCATGAGTCCCTGAAACTTAAGTGAAAAGAGTAGAGGCTTGTTGGAACTATGAACGTGTCTAGTGCTAATCTCTAGGATCACCAACAAGATCACCAACTGCTTCTCGAGTTGAACAGACCCATCTGGGAAGTGGTGGTACCGGTGTAGGTTCATGTTCAATGGAATCATTTGGTGGAAGGTGAGCATGAGGAGGTGTATTTTCATCCTCACTGTTATCATCTAAAGAAGAAACCCTAATAGGAATAAAACATGGCACAAATATCGGAGATGGATCGCAGGCTGAAGATGGCACAAACATTGAATGTGATTCATAGGCCAAGCGATTTTCATCAAATTTAACATCTCTTCTAATAATAATTTCATTGGAATGAGGTTGAAGAAGTCAATATCCTTTAACATATTCAAAATATCCAACAACAATGCACTTCTCGCTTTGAGGATGCAATTTTTCCTTTTGTCATCAGAAATGTGAGCCCATGCTATACTACCAAATACACAGAAGTGGCTTACGCCTGGCTTAGTTTTAGTCCATGCTTCTTTCGGTGTTATATTTTTTAAAGCCTTTGTGTGAGTGTGATTTACTATGTAATTTTCACAGTTGATGGCTTCCGCCCAATAATGAAGACTTAATCCTTTAGATTGGATCATAGAATTAACCATTTCTTTTAATGTGTGATTCTTTCTCTTAGCAACACCATTTTGTTGTGATGTATATGGAACGATATGTTGCATTTGAATGCCCTTTGGAGTGCAATAAGTTGTAAATTTTTTGTTCACATATTCACCTCGATTATCTATTCTTCATCATTGAAGTCGATGTTCATATTGTTTTTCTACAAGGGCCTTATAGGCCAAAAAATTGTCAAAAACTTCACTCTTAATTTTTAATAAGTAAACCCAAGTGCATCTGGAGAAGTAATCAATGAAAGTTAAGAAGTACTTGCTCCAAGAGAAAGAAGGAAAATAAAGTGAACCACACAAATCACTGTGAACAAGTTGCAAAGGGGTCGAGGCGTGCCAAGAGGTATGTTTATCGCGAACACAACCAACACAAATACCATCTTTGCAAGAAACGAGAGGAAGACCAATCACTCTATGTTAATTACATAGTTGTTGCAATGAGCGATAGTTTATATGAAAAAACCACTCATGCCAATGTTTTCTCAAGTCATCGCTATGAGAAACAAAAACCGATGGAAAAGATGATGACTCAAAGTTTTCAAACTTGTAAAACCTGGTAATATCATCAACAATTCTAGTTGCTAGGACATGCTTAGGATCTTTTAAATCCTTGATTACAACTTGATGAGGTGAAAACTCTATAGTTTTATCTTCACCCAAATGAGTGATCTGATACACTAATAAAAGGTTGCAGGAAAGACTTGGAACAAATAATACATCATTGAAATGACCATTATCTACCTAAATTGTTCCAGGCCCTACAACACTGAGAGATCTATCATCACCAACAAATATTTGTTTGGTGTTACATTCATTTAGAGTAGAAAAAATGGCTTTATCCTTAGCCATATGATAAAATGCTCCATTATCAATAAGCCAATCATCAAGAGAAGAAGTAGAAGTTGCATTAAAGGAAAAACTAGAAGCAAAAAGTGCATGTTCATAGTAAGAAGTGGTATATGAAGAAGAATAAATATTGATGTTATGCTTCTTCATCATTGCTTCTAAGGATTCCATATTCTTAAAACATTTAGACTCCACATGATCATATCGTCCACAAAAGTTGCAATTTATGTGAGTCTTCTTACTTTTGGATTTTCCTCCTATGTCACCATTAGAAGTAGAAGTTGGCTGAGAGGGTTTCAGAACCTTGTTTTTCTTGTTGTTGTGGCAAGGATTTTACTTCTTGGGATGCTTGGATTTATCTTTCTATCGGGACACTAAGGCTTTGTTGGATGTACCTGTAGTGTTGATGACTCCAAGTTGCATAAGATTATCTTTCTCTCTAATCATATAATTGCAAAATGACTCAAGAGTGTGATTTTGGTAAGCACTCCCTAGAGCTTCTCTAGTTTCATAAAAGGTAGATACAAATACAAAATATGCACTACCAAGATGTTGATGTGTTTTCACCCATCAAATAGAGACCATTTTTTTTTAGCTTCGAAAGTTCCAAATAATCTTCAATTATTGATTGTGAAGACCCAACAAGTCTCCAATCAGCTTCAGTTTTGCAGTTCTTCATCATGAAAGTCTAACAGAGATTGTTTCTCTTTGAAACAAAAGAGAAGGAAAATAAATAATACTAAAAGAAGGAAATTTCTTATGACTATCTTCTCACCAAATAGCCCTATGTCTCAGCTCCGTTCAACACTTTACGAAATCTAAAACATAGGTTATATGCCCAATATATGTCAATTTCCTTAGTAATCTCTATACTACTACCCCATACTTAGCCATTTTCCTTATTCTTTTTCTTACTATCCACATTTCATACTTAGCCATTTTTCCTTCTTTCCATTCTACTCTCCTTCCTCACTACTCTCCATACTTTGACATTTTTCCAATCTTCCACACCATTTCCATATTTAACTATTTTCCACACTTAGCCATTTCATACTTGACCCATTTCCATTTTCATTATCCACTTGGTTAATTTTCATAATACCCACCACTTAGTCATTTTCATAATTCATTTCCATTTTCCATTTCCACTTATTCATTTTCATTATTGTTTTCATAATTCTTTTCCATTTTCCATTTCCACTTATTATTTTCATAATTCATTTCCATTTTCCATTTCCACTTATTATTTTCATAATTCATTTCCATTTTCAATTTTCATACTTACGTGATTTACCTCCCCAACACTTAGTCATTTTTCATGACTTACCACATTTAACTCCTTTTTAACACTAAGTATTCCATTGTGGATGTGAGACAACCTTCCTCTTCATTTACCTTTTTTACCCATGTCTTAGGTTCCACAACTCACAATCCCTCAATTTGCACCTTAATCTTCCTCATTACCCAAATTGCACCCTTCATGACTTAGTCACTTTATTGAGTTTTACACTGGGTTTTTACTATGTCCTATACTTAGTTGATTTTTGATCTTTGAATGCTTATCACCCACATTACTTATCACCCACATGACTTGTCTTATTTCTTTACTCACGTTTACACTTAGTCTATTCTATCACTACAGATGCGAGAGTCATCCCTTCTTACCTTTTTTGTTTCCCGTGTCTCATGTCCCGCAATCCCTTGCATGACTTATCTTATTACTTTACTCACTTTTACACTTAGTCTATTCTATTATTGCAGATGTGAGAGTCACTCCTTCTTGCTTTTTTCATTTTCCATGTCTCGTGTCTCACAATCCCGAAATCTGGCATTCACCATATTTCACTTTGCATTTCCCTTTTTTTCACCTCATTCTTAGTCATTTTTACCAAGTTTTATCTCCTCACCTACCTCCTTTACCTCCAAATTCCCCTAACTCCAAAACACTTCATTTAATTTTTAAACATTATTTTTTATCCTAAGTTTCATCCTCTTTTCTTGGGAACACCTCCCAATGACACATGGAACCGACGTGGACTTACCATATTGGGACACGTGGAAATGAGGTGGAACTATCCCTGGATGACATGTGGCAATGAGGTGGACCTATCCTTGATGAAATGTGGAAATGACGTGGACCTATCCATGGATGACATGTGGTAGTGAGGTGGACCTATCATTGGGTGACACATGGCAGTGATGTGGACCTACCCCTAGGTGACACAAGGATGGACAAAGATGACTAGACAGTGACATGGCATGTTGATTGGATGATGATGTGGCAGTCAAAAGATACTTTGTGCACAAGCTAAGTAGAATTATATGGCTCTCTCTACTTCATTCACAAATAACATGGAGATGAAATTTCCCTATAAATAAGTCATGAGAAGCATCCTACAATACCTGTGGGGATAAATAAAATTGAATTTTCAAATCAAAGGCCCAGATTTCACAAGGACAGATCAATGGTGCCTAAGTCTCCATCTTTCAGAGCTCATAACTTTTGATCCCAATGTCTGATTTGAGAAAATGAGAGCTCGTCCAAAAGACAAAGAGATGAAGAACACATTGGAAGTGGTTTCAATGGCTGAAATATTAGTTATCAGGCCCTAAAAATTAAATTAGGTTCGAGACTAATTTCGGCCTTAAAAACAAATTATTTTCATAAATTTATCTATTTAAAGAAATTCATGAGATTCTAAAGTGGGTCCCAATTGATGGCATGCATATCTAAGCTCACAAAGAGGAAAAATAAAACCCTAATTGAAAATAAGTTTCAAGAAGACGAAAAGAAGACTATAAAATGAGATGTAAGAGACATTCAAAAGGTTCAAATATTTCCATCACAGTAAGTCATGTAGCGACCTTATTCTTGCCCTTGCCATTTCTTCTTCTACAATCATTTGTCATATTGTTGATTCGTATTATTTATCAACTTGGTGTTTTCATATAACCACCCATAGGACTTTCCTTACATATTATTCTTGCTTATTTTCCTTCGTTTTTTTTTCTTTTCTCTCCTATAATTTTTTTTCAAACACTTAGTCATTTTTCAAACAATGTGGAGCGAGGGTAACAAAAGTCTCAATTCTGTAGGTCTATAGATCTATCAAACCGTAGGTCCACATTCACGATTCCTACATTTTGTACCTTTAACCTTTGTATATTTCTTAATTCACTTTCACTTTTTTATACTGTTGACAATTTGGTTGTCATTGATGTCAACCTTGATAGATAGGTGAAGTATCATTGATTGATTGGTTTGAGAATCATTGTCAATATTGGACATAATGTTATGATGAAGACATGAATGCCAAGCATTTTCAATATTGGACATAATGTTATGAATTTGACTTGAATATCAATAGAAATATAATATTGACTAATATATTGTATGAGCTTGATGCACTCATCCTATATTGTATGAGGTTGATGAAATAAACCTAATGGCAATATAGTTTATGGTGGATTGTGTCATTAACATCCATGCACAAAAAGAAACTGTGAAGAAATTTTCCAAATAAAAAAGGTAAATGGAGAATCCAATATGGATGCATACAAATCACAAATAAGAATGTTGGACATGATGTTATAGTGTTGGCATTGATGTCAAATAAGATTAGTATGGGCATCGGTATAGTCACAGAGTTAAGAAGTCTGGTATAAACATCTCAACAAGAAGTTGAAAAAGTTGAAGTTCAAAGTCAAATAAATTGGGGCTTGAAATCGAAGAGGTCGAAGTCAGATAAGTAGCAGAAGTCAAAATCAAAGAAGTTGAAGATCGAAGTTGAAGTCGAAGTCAAACCAAAGCAAGTCAGGACAACCAAAGTCGAATTACACAAGTTGATTTTCTTCTAAGTCGATTCAGTCTGAGTAGAAGTGAAATAAATTACCCCAAAGTTCGAAGTCAAAAGAAAATTGAGTCGGGAAATTCAAGTCGGCCAAAGCAAGTCAGGACGACCAAAGTCGAATCTCTCAAGTCGGTTTTCTTCTTAGTCGAGTCGGTTCAAGAATGAAGTAATCTAATGGTCGAAGTCGAAGTCGAAGCATACTTAAATTGGGAAATACAAGTTAGGTCGAGGTTGAAGCAAGTTGGGTGGACCATAATTGAAATACTTAAGTCGAAATTTCTCCTAGTTGAGTAAACCAAAAATATGTTTGTCGGTCGAATGAGGAAGCAAATACGAAAAAGGATGAAGACCAAGTTGATTTTTTATTGACTAGCAGCTGAGAGGGCACTGATTTTAATATCCACCATAAAGTAAAATGTTTACAATTTGAGTTTAAATAGTCACCAACAAAGGAGATATGTGGAGGTCGATTTAGACATTCATGAAAAGGTAAAATGCACTGAATTCGATCTAGCATCCAATGACGAAAGGAAAATCTAGGCAAGTTGTTTTCAAAGAACCACCTGTACTGGCCACCTCGCACATGTTCTGGGGAACATTCTTAGGCATCGGCTAATTGGGCATGCTATGCACAAAACCCATGTCGTAGAATTGTAAAGTTCATTTCCATCACTCCATAATCTTCGTATGAAATCAATGTCTAATTTTGTGTATGGAAATCAATTAGTGAAATCACCATTTGTGTTAATTAAATGAAGGGGTGCAATGTTTCATTACTAAAAGACACAATGGTTTAACCTTATACATTTTGGAAAGTATATAAGCAGACAAGCAAGATGAAAGGAGATTGTCTCTGTGGGTTTTACAAAGAATATCTAAAGGCAAAGCAGAGTCCAAGTAAGAAAGACAAGATACTTATGTAACAAGGGTGGAAGGGTGGAGAAAGGAAGGACTAATGTTCTTTACTGTTTAAAGTTTGACGATAGGAAGTTGGTGTTTCCTAGGGTTTGTGCCCTAAATAAGGGAGTTGGTACTGCCTAGGGTTGGTGTCCTAAACAAAGGAGTTGGTGCCCTAAAACAAGGGATTTGGTGCTTCCTAGGGTTGAAGCCCTGAACAAAGAGATTGGTGTCTCCCATCCATTATTGTAACTTGTATTATTTTATTGATTTTATATTCAAGTTTACTGTTGTTGATCAATTGTTGTTAATAAGTTAAACTTATTAAAAGTTTAAATAATTGACCAATATTGATTCACCTCGGTATTATTAAGTTTCCAACAATTGTGGTATCCAGGCCAGATTGCCTTACTCCCCCCCCTCTCAGTATTGACCAAGTTTCCAACAATTGGTATCAGAGCGGGTGCCTTCTGCACAGTCTAACAACTAGAAGGTAGATTCTGAAGAAATGGATCAACAAGAAAAGATGTCTTCCAACAAAGCACCTCTATTCAAAGGGAATAATTATGCATTATGGAGTGTGAAAATGAAAAGTTATCTCATGGCCCTTTGATGTGATGTTTGTCAAGCTGTTGAAAATGGTTATATTGCACCATCTACCCCACCTATTGATATTGTTGCAAAGAAGTTATACAATGACAATTCAAGACTAGTCAATTCTATTCTAGGAGGATTTACCAATCCTATATTTATAAAGGTAATGCATCATAAGTCAACAAAAGAGATCTGGGACAAATTGAAGGGCATATATGAAGGAGACAAAAAAGTCAAGGAAGTCAAACTGCAAACCTATAGAACTCAATTTGAAAATTTGAAAATGAAGGAGGAAGAAGACATAGTTGAATATCTTCAAAGAGTTGATGAAATTCTCAATTCAATCAGAGCATTAGGGGAAGAACTCAAAGACAAACCATTTTTCCAAAATATCTTGAGATTGTTACCTATGAGGTATGATGCCAAAATTTCTACCCTTGAAGATAGACCAGATATTGATAAGCTCACAATAGATGAACTACATGGGATCCTTATAGCATATGAGATGAGAACATGACAAGAAAAACCGACAAAAGGAGAAACTGCCTTCAAGGCATCAAAATCACGGAAGAAGCAGGAGCAGGTACCTAATGAATACTTATCAGAGATATATGATGAAGAAGTAGCTAACTTAATAAAGAAACTCGAGAAAGGGATTGGTAAATACAAGGGAAAGTTTCCTTTGATATGCTTCAACAATGGCAAAGTTGGACACTTTTCTAACAATTGTCCATATCCCAAGCAGGAGGATAGTGATGATGAAGAAATTCATAATCATAAAGAACATAAGAAGGGTAAGAAAAAGAACAAAAATAAATACTACAAACAAAAGAAGAATCTCTACACCAAGGAGGACAACAACTCTTCTGAAAAAGTGAAGATTAAGATTTAGAGATTCTATTTATGGGAAAGAAAACTCAAGATAATGTTGTAGATGATGAAAAAAACTCTGAATTTGAAGGAGAAGAAGACCTAGAAGCATAGTTGATCAGTGCTCTAGAGGAAATAAGAAAGTATAAAACGAAGAACAAGCTACTAAGGGAACAACTTCAAGAGTTTGAAGAAGCACATCAATCAACAGAAGTAGATGCATCAAGAACCATCAAAGGATCAGAGCTGATAATCAGTGATTTGAAGTCTCAACTCCTAGAAGATAAAAGAATTGAAGAAGTCATTTTAAATCAACTCAATGATAGAGAACAAGTATGTGAGAAGCTAGAAGTTGAGATAGAACTGCTAAAAGGTGAACTTGAGAAAGAAAAGAAGGGATCAAAATTTGAAAACAATTCAAAAATATTGGATGAAATTCTCAGTAGTCAGAGGTCACCAAACAACAAGATTGGTTTGGGATACACCCAAGAATCAACTTCAACATCACAAGGATTTGTCAAAAGAACAATCAGTTATGCAGTTGCTCTTAAAATCTCCTTAAGAAGAGAAGATAATAAGGCAAGGATGATGTCATTGTAGATTGTCCCAAATAAAAAAAAATCAACACCTCTTACTAAAGAAAGAGATTGCAAGAAGAATACAATCACCAGAATAAATCCCTGTAACATATATCAACATATCTTCCTTGGCCATTGTTATTCTTGCAATAATTTTGGAGACAAAGTAGTACATTGTAAAGCCTATGGAAAGTACAATCCAAGGAATATCCAAAGAAGCAAGAAGTTTAATATAGAGAAACAAAACTACAACTCTTTCTCTCCTTTACAAAATCTCAATGTTGAATGCCAAAGGTGCAACAATTATGGCCAAAAATCCAATGAATGTAGATTACCAATGTAATCCTTGAAGATAGGAAACCCTAACAAACAGAATAAAAAGATATGGAAAAGAAAATATGAAGTACAAAGCAAGAAATATGATGAATATATTGCACCTGAAATTGATGAAGTTAAAAATGGGAGAATGGTGGGTAAATCTTATAATAAGGAATTTAAAAATCAAAGTTTTTCATATAAAGTGAATCAAGCTCAAGAAAGGAGAGTTTCTAAAGAAGACTATGACACAATTGTAGTTCTTGATGAATTCCTGCAAATCAATAGTCCACTAGTCAATGAAAGAAAAATGGAAAAAGAAAATTCTAAAGAAGAAGATGAAGAAGTTTTTGTTACACAAAATAGTGATGATGATGATGAATCTTCAATAGTAGAGCAACCAGAAGAATTGAGTGATGATGATCTCAGAAGTTTTCCAATGTTATTTTTATGATCTACTGAAGCCCCTCCGCAACAGAAAATATGACAGAAGAAAGGAAGAAGGATTCAAGGAAGACTTAAGGTTGTTTCTAGTGATTACCTTATGAGTATTGATGAATATAAAATGTTACTCAGGAATGTTACTCTTGGCTAAGGGAAATCATAAACGTGGCAAAAAAACAATCAAAATTCCATCATTGTTTGTATATCTAAAACTTGAAGTCGACAAGACAAAGGAACGAGCAAGGAATGTGCACTATGATTTGGAGTAAGTACTAATTCTATAGATGCTACTAAAGTATCATATGATCCAGACCCAATGAGGTATTCTCAAAAGAATGAGAAATTAATAAAGAGGCTCTTGGGTTACAAATGGATGAATATATGACTAGCATCATGAAGAAATTGGGAGCAGTCTAAAAGAAAATAATGATAGTCCTTGAGCAACATTTGTATAATATTTCCACACTCTTGATGGAAGCTAAAGGGAAACATAACTAAAACATATACAGTGCATCATTGTAGCACCATGGTCAGAAGAGGACTATAGTTTAAAGTATCATGGCAAAACTAAAACATGTCTCAAGTATCTAAGGTAGCACTACATCATAAGATACTATGACCAATTTAATTGTGTTTCTAAGAAGGTAAAAGTTGAAGTTGGTTACTACAGAATCAAATGAATATGATAGAAGAATTAATGTGATATGTGTTGAGAAAGGGGGAGAGATAAACAATAAAACAAAGTCCAAAACAAATGGCATAAAAATAGGGGAAGCATCACCTTAGGAGGAGCATTGTTAAGCCCTAATATTGGCTCATTACCCCTTAATTGGGGCATATTATATTAGTAATGTTATTTTATTTATGTCAGCTTTAGGCCATTAGTTGTAATTATACCTCCTAGTCTCCTATATATACCAAGGAGACATTTTCAT
>SNQJ01S0008239.1:211943-229198 GCA_010110895.2 Picea sitchensis
AAGGCGTTGAGTACTTTTCCTGAGGTTTTTCTATGCTATATTGATGTTTGGTTCTTAACAAGCATCATCTCAGGGGGAGAAGAGAAATATTTCCTTTGTCATTGTTGTCAAAGGGGGAGAGATAAAGAGTAAAACAAATTCAGCGCAAATAAATCAAAATACATAATACATTCACAACGGGAGTAAGATTGTTTTATTAGGTTGCCATTAATAACACAGGGGGAGATTGTTGACAATTTGGTTGTCATTGATGTCAACCTTGATAGATAGGTGAAGTATCATTGATTGATTGGTTTGAGAAGCATTGTCAATATTGGACATAATGTTATGAAGATGACTTGAATGTCAAGCATTGTCAATATTGGACATAATGTTATGAAGTTGACTTGAATATCAATAGAAAGATAATATTGACTAATATATTGTATGAGCTTGATGCACTAATCCTATATTGTATGAGGTTGATGAAATCACCTTAATGGTAGTATAGTTTATGGTGGATTGTCTCATTAACATCCTTGCACAAAAAGAAACTGTGAAGAAATTGTCCAGATAAAAAGGGTAAATGGAGAATCCAATACGGATGCATACAAATCATAAATAAGAATGTTGGACATGATGTTATAGTGTTGGCATTGATGTCAAATAATATTAGTATGGGCATCAGTATAGTCACAGATTCAAGAAGTCTGGTACAAACATCTCAACAAGAAGTTGAAGAAGTTGAAAAATTCGAAGGTTGAAGTCAAAGAAATCGGGGGTAGAAATCGAAGAGGTTGAAGAAGTCGAATGTCGAAGTCGGATAAGTAGAAGAATTTGAAATCGAAGAAGTTGAAGATCGAAGCCGAAGTCGAAGTCGAAACCGAAGCAAGTCGGGATGACCAAAGTCGAATTACACAAGTAGGTTTTCTTCTAAGTCGAGTTAGTCTGAGTAGAAGTGAAGTAAATTACCTTGAAGGTCAAAGTTGAATGAAAATTGAGTCAGGAAATTCAAGTCAGATAAAGAAAGTCGGGATGACCAAAGTTGAATCTCTCAAGTTGGTTTTCTTCTTAGTCAAGTCGGTCCAAGAATGAAGTAATATAAAGGTCAAAGTCAAAGAAAACTTAAATTGGGAAATACAAGTCGGGTCGAGGCTGAAGTAAGTTGAGTGGACTAGAATCGAAATAATCAAGTCAAAATTTCTCCTAGTTGAGTCAACCAAAAAGATGTTTTTCGGTCGAATGGGGAAGCAAATATGAAAAAGGGTGAAGACCAAGTTGAATCTTTAGTGACTAGCAGTTGAGAGGGAATTGATTTTAATATCCATCATCAAGTAAAATGTTTATAATTTGAGTTTAAATAGTCACCAACAAAGGAGATATGTGGAGGTGTATTTAGACATTCATGAAAAGGTAAAATGCGTTGAAGTCGATCTAGCATTCGATGACAAAAGGAAAATCTAGGCAAGTTGCTTTCAAAGAACCACCTGTATCGACCACCTCACACATGTTCTAGGGAAAGTTGTTCTTTGTTGGCTAATTGGGCATGTTATGCACAAAACCCATGTCGTAGAATTGTAAAATTCGTTTCCAGCACTCCAAAATCTTCGTACGAAATCAATGTCTAATTTTGTCTACGAAAATCAATTAATGAAATCACCATGTGTGTTAATTAAATGAAGGGGTGCAATGTTTCATTACTAAAAGACACAATGGTTCAACCTTATACCTTTTGGGAAGTATATAAGCAAACAAACAAGATGAAAGGAAAGTGTCTATGTGGGTATTACATAGAAGATCTAAAGGCATAGCAGAGTCCAAGGAAGAAAGACAAGATACTTATGTAACAAGGGTGGAAGGGTGGAGCAAGGAAGGACTAATGTCCTTTACTGATTAAAGTTTGAAGACACGAAGTTGGTGCTTCCTAGGGTTGGTGCCCTAAAAAAGTGAATTGGTACTTCCTAGGGTTGGTGCCCTAAACAAAGGAGTTGGTGCTTCCTAGAATTGGTGCCCTAAAACAGGGGAGTTGGTACTTCCTAGTGTTGAAGCCCTGAACAAGGAGATTGGTGTCTCTGGATCATTATTGTAACTTGTATTATTGTATTGATTTTATATTCAAGTTTATTCTTGTTGATCAATTGTTGTTAGTAAGTTAAAATTATTAAAAGTTTAAATAATTAACCAATATTGATTCACCCTCCCCCCCCTCGGTATTGACCAAGTTTCCAGACATTCAAAAGGTTCCAAGATTTCCATCATAGTAAGTCATGTAGAAACCTTATTCTTGGCCTTTCCATTTCTTCTTCTATAATCATTTGCCATATTGTTGATTCATATTCTTTATCAACTTGGTGTTTTCATCTAACCACCCATAGGACTTTCCTTACCTGTTATTCATGTTTATTTTCCTTCGTTTTTTTCTTTTCTTTTCTCTCCTATAAATTTTTTTCAAACACTAAGTCATTTTTCAAACAATGCGGAGTGTGGGTAAAGAAAGTCTCAATTCCGCAGGTTTGTAGATCCATCAAACCGTAGGTCCGCATTCATGCTTCCTACATTTTGTACCTTTAACCTCTGTATATTTCTTAATTCACTTTCACTTTTTTATACTTAGTCACATTTCAAAAATGTGGATGCAGAGTTGCATATCATTCGTCAAACTTTCTTGAGTTCCCAACTCTACAGGTACGCAACCTCGTATTCACCAAAATGCACTTCTCCCCTTTTCGTTCTTCGAATTACACATTTTTCACTTTTTCGACACTTAGTCAATTTTCACCAAAGCGGATGTAGAATTATGCACTTCCCATTAATATTTTACTTGAGTTCCTAGGTCTGTAAGTCTGTAAGTCCGCAACTATTCAAAACACTTAACCATATTTTCAATTCCAATACAGACCTCCTCACCCTTCCTCATATTTTCATTCACAAGTTCACAGATATGCAAGTCCTCATTTTTGTGTCATACATTTTACACTTCCCATTTCTCATTTTGCACCTTCATACTTAACACTTTCCACTCGTCATGATATCACATCACCACTTCCCATCACATTTATTGCCCCCACCATATCAACTGCCACTTGTACAAATCTCTTTCCCCGACCGAGAAGAAAGTGAACTTAATCTGGACCTCAAGAATAGAATTAGCAGGTTGTGTTTCGAAAGTGACAAACTTTAAAGAGATTGTTCAATGGTGCGCAGACAACTTCATCTCTGAATGGAGAATAATTCAACTACAATGCCATCAACCCATTTCTATAGCTCCTTCGATATTCTCCAAAATGCTATGACTCCCTCCACATACCATGTGGTTCAAGAATGAAGAGGTTGATGAAATTTTGAAGCAACATAAAGGAGGAAATAGGTTTCTAAGAAATTACTTGTAGGACCCAACCAATAACCCTAGAACTTCTAGGATTGATGTAACTTCAATAAAAAAAACCCAGATAGATAATTTGCATGGATTTTCACCCACGTTGTTGGTATGGAATATACAATGTTTATAGCAAGTAATGTCATATATGCCTTGCACTATGCTTTGCATGAAAAATCCATTATTGATTGGGGTTATCTTGTCTCAAGTGAAAGTTCTTTCCAATTGAATAACCTCAAAAAGACTCAAAAAATTTATATGACTTCTTACCTCATATTCTCCATCACTTGTGGCCATGTGTTTGAAGACTTGCCAAGGGTAAAACATGTTGATTTTAAATTGGAGCCAGTTTATGCGTGGTATTTAGTCCTATACATACATAAAGCTCAATACAACTTTTACTCAGTTCATAAAAACTTCATTTTAGAATTCAAAAAGTTTATTTTTAGTAATAATACATCGAGATTGTCCCTAGAAGTAGCTACCTTTCTCTCTGGAAAAGGAGCTTATGAAATGTTCGAAGAATTTGCAGTGATTAGATTGTTTGGTAGTAAGGAGAATCCTTTCCTTTTACCATTCTATGTATCAAATAAACTCTTTGTCAGAGAAATGTGCAAACAATATAAGACTTGGGCCCACTTCTTTCGTGATAAGACGAAAAATCAATTCATACCCCTACCATGAAAAATTGGGAAATTTATTGTTAATCATACAACCCACCTTAATGAATTGGTAGGACACCATGAACAACTCGGGCTTGAAGGAAGCTAAATTTGTTGAGGGTTTTGACCCAGACAATAAATTTACTACACATATGGAATTAGTTGGGTACTCTTCAAATTTCACCAAAATTGAACAGTTTCAGGAGGGTGGCAGAGATAATTTAGATCTCCATGAAATAGTGGCCTACCAAGTTTCAAATGAAACATGAGAAATAAACAACACCAATGAAGGACACATACAACACGATATGGAAGTGACAAATCAAATACCTAATTTTCCAACAACATCCCAAAGAAGCACTCCATCGAGGATGAAGAACAAAACTAGTGGAATGGAGACCAAAAAAACATCAGATGAGGGGTCAGATGAAATTAAAATTAAGCATGAAATTACCGTAGCATATTTAAGGGAATACATGATTGAGGAGTGCCATAAAAATGCATTAATCAAAATTATTGAACCGGAAAATCAAGAAGCAATTACAAAAATTATGCCACCTCAACCACAACATACACCTACAAAGGAATCAATTGCAAGGAAGTAAAGGTTACAGGTACTTTCCATCACAGTGAGTCAAGAAACAACCTTCTTCCCCTTTTCTGTCTTTTCCTCTATAGTCATGTGTCATGTTGCCTTTATTTCCTAGTATTCTATGAAAACCAGGTTGACCCTTGACTGTTTTTCTCTCATCTTCTAGGTCTTTTCATTTTATGGTCTGCGGGAGCCAATCCCAGTCCTCTTTGAAGAGTGAACACGTACTTTTTCTTTAAAGACAATAAATTTGTATTTAAAGACTTATATTATTTTTGAGACTTCGAGAGAACTACTTGGGATACTACATTATTGTATTCTCAAAGACTTTGATTTGAAGCTTGAGTTTCCAAATGTTTTATCCATCATAATATTTTTGGTGTTTAATGGAATGATCATTTAAAGTTCTCTTATATATGTCATCCATATTTATTGCCTATTTTATTTTATTGTGGATATCTTTTACTGTCTTGATAAATGTTGTGATGGAAATGTCAACCTTTTATTTATCATGCTTATTTGTTTTATCCACGTCGTAGATATTGTATATATTTGTTTTCTTTTTTTAAGGGTATCTGGCCATATTCCAGATATTGTTTTGAATAAGAATGTTAGCATTTACAAAATTTGGTTCTTTTCAGATTTTGTTATAAGTTTATAAGAAAAAGAGGAGTACCACCTCTCTAAAAATGCAAGGGGATTCATATCCTCATGAGATTGACCATAAGCCTGTAAAATAGTCTTTGAGATCAACATTTTTGGTGACCATACTGGGGAGAGAAAAAGGAGGGTTTCGTAGACCAAAATCTAATGACTCAACCTGACCAGAGTTGATCCGAAAAGATCTTTTACACGACTATGGTTGAGTTATAATGCATGTATTGATTAACCAATTAGGAAGCTTAATGAAAGAGGAATAAGATATGAGAATATATAACAGCCGTATAAAAATATACAAAACTGAAATGAATCATAAAACAACAGCAAACCATAACACCAATGTGATAACGGAGTTCGACAATCTCGCCTATGTCTCCGGGCCTTTGTCTCAATGGGTGAGGCTTTCTTATTTCTGATCAAAGCTCAATAAGTACATCACAACAATGCCAAAAGGTTACAAAAATGATCTAGTCTTGTTCTACCAGATCTCAAGAACCCAACAGAATAAATGACACTCAAATCGGATGACCAAAGCTCCCAGAAATGGCCCGCAAATGTGCACTCCTCAACAGCTTCCCTGCATAAAAATGGCTTTGGCTTGGAAAATATTCAGCATAAAAATGCCTTGAATCTCCTCCCATGGCCTCAAGAAGGCCTGGTTTATATAGGCTTGAATTTGGTTATCATCTCCCAACTTCCTCCCAAGATCTAGCCTCAAAAAGGGCCCAATATCCCCCAATATAGGCCAAAATCCATCAAATTTGACTATAAAATCAATAAAAATCCATAACCCAAAGTTAGAAGACCCACTTTATCCAAAAATATGGGCTAAGACCCTCTATATTGGGTGTTCTCCCCCTTTTCAAGGTCATATGAATTCATATGGCCAAGCGCTAGCCCCTAGGGGTTGTGCGTTGGCCCCTCCTCCGATATACCAGGTCACATGGCGCAATCAATGGTGGAATCCCCGAAACCGAGGGCTTAACCATAATCCACAATAGTCTTTGGAACCGGGTCATATGGTAACTGTTGGAACCATGGCCCGTGGCTTATCCCAGAGTTAAATGCCTAGAAGCTTGGTTGTTGTTCGTGTGGTGGAATATAACCGGGGCTGGGGGCTAGACCCGAGCCCTAACCTCCTCTGCCCTTATTATTTATCAAATTTAAATATAAATATTTCGTTATAGTTAGTAAGCACCATCTGTGGGTGTCCCGACTATCCCAACTCTGTCGAGACTTAGCCCAGACAAAGGTCATGAGTTCGATCCTCATGGAGACCAAAACAATTTTGCCAACGAACCAACCACTGGGTGCCATGTGGCATCCCACGTCTGGGCCACGTGGCACTGCTTCATACGTGAGTACACTGCCACATGTCAAACAAGGATTTGTCCGACGGTCACATCACCTGCCCTGTCATCATTTTGTATCGTGCCACATGTCGTTGTACGGGCATGCCACATGTCACCCTTGGAGTGGTGACATGTGTCACCCTTAGATTGGTCCACTTGTCCTGTCAACGTCCGTATGTTTAGTCAAATTTCCAATTGTGCCTGCCACATGTCACCTCTAGAATTTTCCATGTCAATTGTACATATGTACGGCCTGTACAGTCATCTGCCACGTGGCACTGTACGGACTATACAGTCGTCATTTTTTTTGCATGTTTGGCGAAACAAACAGAACGCGATATCAGGAGCATACGATGTCTATTTGAGCCCATTCAAGTTGCGTTGGGTTCGTATCGATGAGGCCTATGCACATGTCAGTTTTGAAACCATTCTGAGAACTTTGATTTTTAGGCCTTTATGAGCCCTATCAAGCTCTTGGATCCGATTCTGGATCACACCTCCCCACTAAAGGAACTTTTGGTCCCCAAAAGGTTATTGACCAGTCAACAAGCTCAGGATAGACCACCCGGCTTGTCCTCTGCCTCTGAACTCTGTCTTGTGCACTCGTCTTATCAAGATCAACTGTAACACAATCATGACAACTGACAGCATATTGTTAGCCATTTGAACGTTGTCAAATCTTACTGAAGCCACTATCATCCATGTATGCAACATTACTAATGATAGCATAAAACATATGACTGCAAATGAGTTGATATACTTGTAAGATTTGCACGACATGAGCTTATCTTGAAGAAAACTGCGATTGATTTTCCATTCAACAATCATCTCTTGTTCTTGCTTAAGATTGATTACTTGATTTGAAACAATTATAGGTTTGTTGCTTGCTTGAATTTCCTTCTTTAATTGTTCCATTGTTTGAAGAGTTTTATTTGCCTTTACATGATGAGCATGAACCACATAATCTTGACCTCCTTTGGTTAATTGATATTGATTCTTTGTTCTGTAGAAGATTGTTTTACGATCATATAAGTATGGACTACCTAAGACCATTCCACATTCACTTAGTGGCACTACACCACATCTTACCTCGTCCACATACTTAGATGAAATAGAAAATTTGATTGTGCACTTCTTTGTTATGTGCATTTGTTATGTGCATTTGATGATGGTTGCTTATCCATTTAAGTGTGTAGGGCTTATGATGCATATGTGTTTTTAACCTCAATTGCTTAAACAATTCTTCTAAAATTAGGTTGGATTGAGATCCACTATCGATTAATGTATCAACCTTAGTGTGTCGCATGATGACCCTTATTTGAAACAAGTTACTTCTAAAATCAATTCCTTCACCAATTTTACCTGTCATACCAACCAATGAGACCTTTGATTCATCACTTGAATCCGATCCCAAGTCTGTGGGTCGTGTTGTCGTTGCAACTGTTTTCCTCCCTTTCTTTTCCTTGAACCACTTTGGCCTCTTCTTGGGGTGCAACTTCCAACAACGGTCCTCATCATGCCCCTCTTTCTTGCAATGCTTGCAAGAGAGCTTCTCTTATTTTCTCGTCACTGCATTTGACTTCTTGCCATTCCACTTCCTCTTGTCCTCTTTCCTTGAAGACGATTCCTCTGATACTCCAACACTTGTTTTCCCTGCTTCAATGTATGTTGCTTGAACAAAAACCTCATCAATATCAGTTGGTCCAAACATGAATACATTTTTTCTAATTTGTGCAGGTAAGCCTCCTATATACTTCATAAGAGTTTCTTGGGTATGTAAAGGAATATCTAACATCCATTTTTCGAAAGCCATCTGTGTATTCTTGCATTGTTTGTCCTTTTCTTAGTTTTAAAGCTTGCCATTCAATTAATGTTTTCTCTTTATAACCCAAAGGATAGAATTTCTTTATAAGTGCGGAAATGAAACTTTTCCATGATGGAAATACATTACCCACTTGTCGTGTTTCGTTTTGCAACTTGCTTTTCCACCAGATGAGTGCGGTGCCTGCAAGTCTCAAAGATGCCAACTTGATTTGTGTGGCCTCATCCTTGATCTATTGCACACTGCAGTAAACCTCCATCTATCTGACCCAATTGTCAAGTCTCTCTACATTAACTTCACCATCATATATGGGTAATTCGAATTTAACATCAAGTTTTAATAATGGCATATTATTCTTATGTTTCTGAACATGTTTCTTTGCATTAGATTTAAAACTTGAACTTGAAGAAGAAGGAGGAGGTGATGATGGAGGTGAAGGAAGAATTTGAGGAGGATCCTCTCCCTCTTCACTTTTTCCCTTTGAAGATTCACCCAGATTTGGTCTTTTCTATTCCAAGTAATCCTCATACAAAACCTTCATCATCTCTGACATGGCGAAGAAAGTTTTTTCGAAACTCTTTCTCATCCTGAGAAAGTCCCTCTTCTGATGCCATCTTCTTGCTTTGAGAAGTTCTCTTTCTCAATCCAATCAATGGATTCTCGTCAACAAGCTCACCTTCACCATGATGTAGCTTTTCCATGGTTAACATGAAAAACTCAAATCTAAATGTCAACTAGCTCTGATACCACTTGATCTGAAATACCAAGTCACATGGCGCAATCAATGGTGGAATCCCCAAAATCGAGGGCTTAACCATAATCTGCAGTAGTGTTTGGAACCGGGTCATATGGTAATTGTTTTAAATGTCGACCATGGCCCCCGCGCCTGTGGCTTATCCCAGATTTAAATGCCTAGAAGCTTGGTTGTTGTTCATGTGGTATCATATAACCGAGGCTAGGAGCTAGACCCCAACCCTAACCTCCTCTGCCCTTATTCTTTGTCAAATTTAAATATAAATATTTCGTTATAGTTGGTAATAACAATCTCTGGGTGGCCCGGCTAGCCCTTCTCTGCCAAGACTTAGCCCGGACAGAGGTCATGAGTTCGATCTTCATGGAGACCAAAACAATTTTTCCAATGAACCAACCACTGGGTGCCACGTGGCAGCCCACTTCTGGGCCACGTGGCACCGCTTCATATGCTAGTCTACTACCACGTGTAAAACGAGGATTTGTCCGATGATCACATCACATGCCCTGTCATCATTTTGTACCATGCCACATGTCACCCCTAGATTGGTCCACATGTCCTGTCAGCGTCCATACGCCCAGTCAACCTGCCAATTGTGCCTGCCACGCGTGGCCTCCAAAAGCTTCCACATTAGATGTATGAAATCTGCCACGTATGTGCCAATTGTGTTGCCATGTCAGTTGTACGGTCGTACAACCTGTACAGTCAGTTTCCATGTGGCATTGTACGAACTGTACAGTCAGCATTTTTTTTGCCTATTTGGCGAAACAAACAGAATGTGATATCAGGAGCATACGATGTATGTTTGAGCCTGTTCAAGTTGTGTTGGGTTTGTATCAACAAGGCCTACACACACGTCCGTTTTGAAGCCAATATGAGAACTTTGATTTTTAGGCCTTTCTAAGCCCTATCAAGCTCCTAGATCTGATTCTGGATCAAGAGTCAACCAAAATTGCAAATTGGTCTCAGAAATCAACAGAGAATATTGCACCAGTTATACAACTTAACAGTAAGGACATGTAGAACCAGAGAGGAATTAGAAATATCGTGGGAGACTCTTGGTTGTGAAGAAGAAAGAGAAATCACGAGAAGACAAAGACAAAGAGTTGAAAATTAAGAAAAGACTGGAAACATATAAAGGGTCGATAACAAGAAGTAAGAGTAAACAAATTGAAATTTTTGAAGTTGAACAAAGTTCTAAGACCGAGAAAAAAGAAACTCAAGCAATGGGTGATAGGGAGGAAAGAAATGGTGTTCTTGAGATTAATAGAGAAGAAAGAAACGATAGAAATAGAATCCCACAAAGAAGGGCTAGAAATATGCCATTAAATCTTCATGGAGAACAACATCAATTACCTACTCTTCCTCAAGGAGTCCTACCAATATGTTCAGGAGATAGAGTAATGGACCCAAAGAGACATATGGACCAATTCTTGGCTATGTGTGAAATTCGTTTAATATACCATGATGATGTAATGGTAAGAGTTTTTTTGCAAATGTTGATAGGCCCGACCTATGAATGGTACATGTCTCTTCCTGCCCAGTCAATTCCATAATATGATGATTTGGAAGTTATGTTTATGACCTTGTATGCACCTCCAATTTCATATCATACATTGCTCACATATTTTACCAATATTCATTTGAGAAAATGAGAGAGAATCAGAGATTTCAATTTACGATTTTTCAAAATCCTAAATCGAATTCTAGAGGTATAAATACCAAATGATCCAGTTATACTTGGATGTTATAAGAATTCCACGCCAACCAATGTGAAATATGCTATCAGAGCTACTCAAATAGAAGACTTAGGTGGTGCTATAACCAAAGTAAAAAAAATGAAAGAAATTATGATAGAAACAAATGTTGATCCAAAGATTATCCTTGGAAAAGTTCAAAGGCACATGGATAACCTTACTATAGCAAATCAAGGAACGTCAACTTCAAGAAATGTTGAAAAACGAGGAATTGGAGGAGGAGTTTTCCAAGGTATTGTCCCAAATGTGAGAAATGATCCAACTCCTACCCAAGAAACAAAGCAAAGAGTAGAAATAGTTCAAATGAATAGGACTATTCGACAAATGAAAAATGAGCTAACCAGATTCAGAAGAGTTGAAAACTTGTTTCCAGTTGATCAAAATCCATGAGTTCCTCCTCAGGAACAAAGAAGAATCCCTAATCAAGAACAAAGAGTAAGAAAGAATGGTAGAAATGAAGAACAAAATCCAAGAGCACCCCACATGCCAAATTCAAATGCTCTTGTACCAGAAGAAATTGTCGAGGAAGAAAATTTTGAAGATTCTAAAGATTTTGAACAAGAACCAAACATCATCCAAGATGAAAATTTAGAATCACTACAAAATGATGAAGGAAAATCATCTTTCTACATCTACAACGAGTAAAAAGAATTTGACATTTTACAGGAAAATGTTGTCCAAATAAGAACACAAGTTTTAAAAAAAAGAAGCTCCAGAAAAAGAAAAGACTAAATCAAATCAAACAGAGACAACAAAGAAGCAAGTTGTTGCTAACCAGGTTAAGACTCCACAAGCAATGACTTATAATGTGATTGATGATTTATCCAAACTTAGAATTGCTTTTCCTTTTATGGAGGTAGTCAAAATACCACAACAAAGAGAAAATTTGTTAAGAATAGTTGATAATTTAGATACAAGAATGGAAGTTGCAGTTATAAATTCTAAACAACAACAAAGTTATTCATTAACTAAACCAAGAGGGAAATTTCCACCATTCTATATAACCGTAGAGAATCGTGATGTTGCATTACACAACTATTTGATTTATAGTGGTGCTACCAATAACGTCGTGCCTTTGTCAGTCATGCAAGGACTTGGGATGGAATGCACAAGGCACTATGAGACTGGTGAAAGTGTGTATGCTATTAACTCAAGAAAAGTCCTAGCCTATGGGGAAATAAAATATTTTTATGCTTGGATAATTGCAACTCCTCATATAACAGTAGTATTAATTGTTATAGTGGTAGATCTTCTTCCAACATATGGAGTTGTTCTTGGTAGAGATTGGTTCTAAATGATTGGATGCTATATAATTAATGATGGAAATTGTATGATGTTTCTTCACAAATATGGAACAATGGTAAGAGTTCCCAAAGAAGTCGGGAAATTGGTTTCTTTCAAAAAAAAGGAGAATGAGTTGATGAGGAATTATCTTGATGTTGGAATGGGAAATTATGATGTGTTTGATTCAGAGCAACTCAACATTCCAAAACAAGAAAATGAAAACTCTTTTCAAGGCTATTGGAGGATGTCCTTTGATGGTGCATGTTCTAAATTCAGAAATGGAGCAAGAATATTTTTTTAGAGTCCTAAAAATGTCGTTCACCCACATGCAGTCAGACTTGAATTTCCATACACAAATAATGAGGCAGAATATGAAGCATTGATTGAAGGTATGATTATCGCCCTTCAAATGAAAGTTGAGAACTTAGTGATTACTGGTGATTTGGAGCTGATCATTAATCATATCAGAAAAAATATAAAGTCAAAAATGAAAAGTTAAAATGCTATGAAAAAAGGGTGTTAGAGTTGATGTTTTCTTTCAAATCCTTTATATATATTTCATCCCCATAGAACATAATCAAAATCCTGGTGCATTAGCAGTATCATCATCCCTTTTTAGCACAAAGGATTTTCAAGGACAAGGCACTTACCACGTGAAGACTATTTTCCAACCATGAATTCCATAAAATCAAGAATATTTACAAGTTTTTGAAAATGATGAACATGTTATAAATTTTCTTATAGATGAGGACCCCATAAATGAATATTATCCAGTAGAAAAATAGAATTTACAAGGAGAGGACAATAAAGAGAATCATAAACTTTCTCCAATCATTCAAATTTCCTACTACAACGAGCGATTGAATATGGCAGTGTATTCAAAGACATCAAGATTAAATAGTCGAGCTCTCATCTCACCCAAAAGCTAAAAAACCTCATCCATTCTACCATTCCTACAAATACCCTTCATCAAAATAATGTAAGTTATATGTTCAAGGGCTAGCCCATCCTTCTTAAAATCCTCTTAAACCTCAAGTGCTAAATCCAAATTGTCATAACCAGTCCATCAAGTTTCTTGTAATACGAAAAAAAAAACACTGGGCTCAAATTTCTTCATTTTATGATAAGAAAAACAGACCCTAAAACCCCAACCAGCACCAGCTTGCAGTCTGATCATAATCTCAAACTACTTAATGCTAAACTCTTTTCCTTGTGCTCTCATCAATTCAACAACCTAGTTTATGGCCTTATACTTAAAAACCTATGCAACGACATTGGGTGTCGCCTCGTGCAATTTTTTTGAGGTCTGCAATAATTTTTTCCCCCCATCTTTTGTATTTATTGAGCTCTTACAAATGTAGTGAGCTATGGTCGACAACCAACTACTTTGTTGAGTTTCTTCTAATTAGGGTTTTGTATACCCCGAATCCTTCAACGCAAAAGCTTAGGGTATATGAAACGTTGTTGTTGAGCCTAATGTAACCATCACAATCAAAATGTGAATGAATGCATTGTATCCCAATAGCTAACATAGTTAATCTTCTCAATATTAGCAAGAGGGTTTCTTGGTAAAACTTAGGACACAAATGTTGGAGGTTGATGCAATCCTGCAATTTCATCATTCTACACCCTTGATTCCATGCCCTCACATGTTAAATGTTAAAATACAATCATTAACACTCAAATTCTCATCTGCATAAGGTTGATTGAGATGGATTTTAGGATGAGAGACAAAAAGAGAGCTACAAAAGAGGTAAGAAAGGAAGATTGGAAGGACATCAAAGATCCCCTTGATGAGATGTGCAATTGCGTAGCTACTAGGTTGAGTTGGAGGCGATAATGGTTGCTACACTAGACAAGAACTAGGCAAAATAACTCCACTACAATGAGCTAAAATACAAGGGAGAATAAGTTTGCTAAATTATTGTGTGAAAAAATAGCTAAAGACAATAAAAGATGTTGGACATGGTGTTATGGAGTTGGCATTGATGTCAAGAGGGATAACATGGTCTATAACTCTGTTAAAATCATGTGTAAGCTTGATGCATTCATACTAATGTCCCAACAAAAGACTCTGGAATGTGTTACTGGCATCCCTTCACAGAAGAAGTAATTGAACAAACAAAGAGGTGAGGTTGTTGTTCATTCCTTGAAGATATCATTGGAAGAACTTTACAATGGAACCTCAAAGAAATTATCACTATGTATTGCTCTCTAAATGCAAGGAGAAAGGATCAAAGTCTGGTGTTTCAATAAAATGCAGTAGTTGTTAAGGGTCTGGTATAAAAGTCTCAGCAAGGGGGATGCTTCACATATCCTTCATCGCTTAGTTCTTGAAAAAAAAATTGTAGAAGATATTATGAAGAGTGATGTTTATAGGTCACTATCATCCATTCTCAAGGTGAATGAAAGCAAGGCTCAAGATCTTATCTCAAGGCGTATAATACTTACTATGAAATTTGTTGCCTCCAAGAAGGTGGATAAACAAGAATCGTCAATCTATAGAACTCAACATTGATCGTTGGATCATAAGGTAAGCATGATCAGACGACCCAAATCAAATTCACGATTGAAAGACAAATGAACGACGATGATTGGAATGGAAGCACGATCGGACAACTCGAATCATTTTCCCATTTGAAATAGCATGAACTTTAATTACCAAGGGCAGATGCGAAAAATATATTACTCTAAATTTAATTATCCACGTGTCAGTGTTAAGTTTCATCGCATTTTGGCTTGGGAATATCTTGAGTCCATTTTTCAAATGTGAAACTAATGAGGACCGTCCACTCAATCGTTGATTAAAACCCAACCGTCAATTTGATTAGCGCCTAGATAAACTTGGACCGTCCACTCAACTCTTAATCAAGTCTGAACCGTCAATTTGATTGGTGCTTAGATAAGCCTATACCATCCACTCAACGATTGATTAAATCTGAAACCATTGATTTAATTAAACGCCAAAGTTAAGCCTTGTATGTATTTGCTCTCGGTCACAGGTTGAGGTCATATGGAAAATAAGAATGTGTGATAAGTTAAAATGTTGGATAGCACCTGGTTATAGGGTATGTTCACTTGCTAAATAAAAGAAGTGCCTTCAGGCTAGGTTATAGAACATGCCTTTGCGCCTTATTTATCTAACTGTTGGTCAACAAGGTTGGTACTATGAAAAAAAAAGGGCCCATATTGATATAGGAAATGCTCCAGAGATTACAAATTGTAATTGAAGAGCCTTTTACATAGAATAATAAACAAAGGGGGAAATATGTTCTTAATGAAAATGACAACATTATTCTTATTTTATTAATAAAATGAAAAGGTACATTGGTTCATATGCTCTTTTACAAAGAGATACATTGGTTCAATGTCATACACCTTTTTGGAGGACTATATAAACAAAGAAATATGGCGAAGAAGGGTGTCTCTGAGAGCAAATTAGAAGATCAAAATAGAGGCATAGTCCAAGGAAGAATTCACACCTGAAACATACACGTGAAGTGAGTGTGGAAGGGAGGAGTAAGGGAGGATTGGAGTCCTTTACAGGTTGGAGCCCGAACAACAAGGAGTTGCAACTTTGTAATATCCCTTTCCAAATAGGAGCTCCAGAGAGGAGGCTTAATGGTCTAAACTGCCCCGTTAGACTATGGCCATGGCCAAAGAGGGGTAAACAGGGTTACTAGAGGTCACTCCAGTCACAGGTGTTATATTCGGAAAGTGGCATTGAGCTAAAAAGGGTTAAAAGTGCTTTTAAGTCATTATGAGTTAAAAATAGAAGTCAACAGTGAATTAGGGTTTCAGTAGTGATTTAGGGTTTTGGAAATCAACAACGAATTAGGGTTTCAGCATGATTTAGGGTTTTGGAAAGATATAAAGGAAGGGTCARCGACCTAATTCATCATTATGCAGATTACGACTWGTCATTGAGGAGAAGAGGTGCATCTCAGGAGAGATAATTCAGTGTATTCTAGGAGGAAGACACCAGTTGGTTGATTTCGRTGTTKAAAGACACACCCTAGTCATCGAGAAGATCATCTAGGTCTTCCATCATTCTTCATTGATTCCGCAGTGCTCCCATATTCCAGGTATTATCTTTTAGTTGCTTATTTGTATTTCGGCTAAGATCCCTTTGTCTTTTGATCTAGCCGAGTGTTGTTATTTTATTCAGCCGCAGTTGCTTATTTGTATTCCGGCTAAGATCCTTTATCTGTTGATCTAGTCGAGTATTGTCAGTTTATTCAGCTGCATTCAGCCATTTTGTAATACACGGAGATATCATAATATAAACTTTGCAGTCCTTTGTCACGTTTATTATTTGTATGATCATTTATATGCTGTAAACCTTTGATCATACACACACATTAACAGTGTTTCCTAGACTATCCAAGTCAGGAACATTACAGTGGTATCAGAGCTTTAGTCCTATCAGCCTGTGACTAAAGACAATGAGTGCAACATAAGACCCAGAGGGCCGTGAACACGTAGGTGATGAATATGTCACTTACAACAGGCATCAGGAAAGAAGGCATAGGCTTGATTTTCCCCCTTTTCCTCCTAGCTCGGAGGAAGAGGAAGAGGCACATAGAGAAGCAGAGAGAAGGGAAGAGCGTGACATTGAGCACGAGGTAGAGAGGATATTGTGAGACAGATATGAGCGACCAGAGGGTAGTGGCAAGGCCCCCATAGATCCAGAGGCAGCTTCCATGCAGGTTATCAACAGTATGTTAGCTAGTCAATGGACCATGTCTTAATCATTGGCACAGGTGATTGATAGATTAGCTAGAGTGGTCACCCCAAATACACAAGTCCTGCATGCAGCACAGGGGAACTCGAGAGTAGGTAGTAGACCCCAGTCACCCTCTCACACATACACCTCTGTGAGTATGATTCCCAGACCCTTATTTCCCAGTTTCCAGAGGGCACCTGTTTCTGGATAAATCCGTAAGTGCGGACACAAACCGATCTCCCTAGATCCACCTGGATCTAGAACAAAGCAAAACAGAATAGGACGCTTTCCTTA
>SNQJ01S0008240.1:0-35833 GCA_010110895.2 Picea sitchensis
GCGTCTTCATTTTGTGCTGCTATGTTGGCTTCTAAACATTTCTTTTGATATTCTAGAGTTTCTTCAATTCTTATGGCCTATTCTAGTTGAGCTCTTAAATTCTTGATGACCTGTTGATCCTTTTCAGAACCTTGAACACTTTGCTTTTGCTTCATCAATTCTTTCTTGGATGACTTGTTTTCTTCTTATTCTTTCCTTAGATATTTAATTGCACTGATCAATTTTTCTTTGTAATCAACTTATGCTTCATCATACTCTTCCTCTTCTGAATCTGTCTGACATGATGAGCGTCTTTCTTCTTGTTCTGTATCTGCATCTTCTTTGGCATTCTCTGAATCTGCGATGAGTGAAGAATATATCTCATGTAACTTATCCCAAAGTTCTTTGGCTGATGAACATTTACCAACCTTTTCTCTTACCGGTTTAGGTAATCCTTCCCAGATGAAATCAATTGCTATTTTTTTATTCTTCTTCAATTCCTTCTTGGTTGCAGTCTTTTCCCTTTTTGAACTATCATATCCTGTAACAACTGATAGCCAAATATAATGTCCCTGTGCCTGTAAAAATACTTCCGTCCTTCTGCACTCCAAATCTCATACTTAAAACCATTACGACCATTAAACAATGGTACTCCATTCTCAGAATTATCCATGATCTCCTTCCGGTGGATTTAAAGTGACTACGAAGGAACATGATACCAATTGTTGGATTCTTGAGAGGGAAGGGGGGGGTGTGAATCAGTAATAATGAAATTATAATCCTTTTTCTTCAAATGTTATATCAATGTAAAATTATTATCCAAAATGAGCAGTAATAAATAAACAATCACACACATGGAGCAATTACACCGGTGTTTTATGTGGAAAACCCAAATCGGGAGAAAACCACGAGAATGCTTTTCTTATATATCTTGAAGAATTTTCATTGGAAGCACCAACTTCCTTTGTTTCAGCTACAACTGGAAGGAGAACAACCCCTAGTTTCTCGAGGGCTCAACTTTGAGGAGCTCAACTCCCATTCTCGGCTACCAACCAAGGCTGCAACCCTATGTTCTTGGCTACAATCAGATATTGGCTTAAACCACCGAATCCTTGCCACGAATCACATACCACCCTTAAGTAGAAGTAGAATGATGAACCAATCACATATCAGCATGTGAGATATATCGTTGTAAATACTTAAACCGAAATCTGAACCATGCATCAACCATGCATCAGCACATTATATAAAACAAGTGCATCAACCATGCCAACTTTGTAATCCCAACCTCTACCTTAAACAAGTGCATCAACCATGCAACCTCAAAAAATCCCTCATAAATTTCATCATCCAAATCTGGTTGTACCTCTATAATGAACCTGGTGTATATCATCACATTCCTTCAAACCTTCCTTAACAAAGATAGCATTTTCACCAAACTTGTTTTTAGTCTCACATGCCCTAGTTTGGATTAGTCAACAACCGACTTGAAGTAATCATAACTTTGAACCTGTAATGTATAAGATCTGGCCCGATACAAATTTTTATTCAATGTGTTTTATGCAATTCCTCAGTGGCACTGCTTGGAACCTCTGGAAGGATTTATAGCAAAAATGGCATACCTTGCTTTGAATTACGGCTTATTCTAGAGCGTCCTTGTAGGGAGTTCCCCGCACAAAATGTTTGATGAAATGATCTGAAACTGTTACACAGAATACTAAAAGCCTTTACTAAACGACACATTTGGTTATACTGAATTTGGATCTGTTATGAAGAAGTTGACGTTTTGCAGAACACTGATTTTGACTAGTTTGAGGGCTAGCCACAAACCATATATTCCCGCAGTGCGCTCAACAATATAACGACCCACGAAGCTGATTTTTTGAACCATACTGTGAGGATACTTGGATATTTTTTCTCGCTTTCATAGCAATTTCGGGATCTGAATCATTATAAGAAAAAAAGTTAGCGAAAATGGTGAGATGACCTGAAAGTAACATACCATAGAAGCACCTTCAAAATTTATCCTTCCTTGCATTTTAGGCCTTCTTTTTCTTCACTTTCCTCGAATTTGAGCTGAATATCATTTGTAAATATCAGACACCTATAGATATTCAATATTCTCAGTATGATTTCGATAGGAGAGCCTTGCCTCTTATTTATACTCTCAAGTAGCTTCCTTAAAAACCCTTAATTCTAGATCCCTTTGGCCCCACTTTCCTTATTTTAGGTTGGGTCCACTTCTAATTTCTCATTAAAAGTATTATTAGAAATAATTTATTTTAAATTCACTTTGAATTATAATACACTCATCCTTCTTTATTATTTACCTTTTTAAAATCTCTTAAACCACTTTGATTACTTTGACCTTTGGGGCTTCTAGATGACATCAGGGGTCTCCAACTTGATAAGGCCACCAACTCTCAAACCATTGAGGTGCTGTGACATTATACATACCACAAAATAGAATGACATGTACTATCCATATAGAATATTATTATCTGAAAATATATCGCAACTCATACCATTATCCATCAAACAGAGCTTGGGTCCATTACCCAAACCTCCGGTCTCCAACTTCTCATGGCCATAACTCTAGCATTGTGAGGAGATTATGTGACGTTCCACATACCAAATGGCATGACAAAGAGAAATATCCATAGGATAGTTTCACCAACAATTTCCTTGATCTTCATATCTTTGTATTCCTCATACAAGCATGGGTCCTCAACCATTCTTCTAGGATAACTCAATCAAAAAAACCGTCTTCCTGTGTAGAGAACTTCACTATAAGGGACCACTTTAGAGTTCATCCCATTTGTACACCTTATCAATCATGATAACACAATAATGAGTCATCTATACATTTTTTCCAACAATGCATCATATATACCAATGGGTGACATCGATCCATCTTCATGTCTTATCAATGACAACTCATTGATCCATCTTCATCTATGCATTCTCATGGGACAATACATATTATATTACATCAATCATCAATCAATCAATCCTTTGACATCAATCAATCACTTGCATATTATATTACATCAATCATCAATCAATCAATCCTTTGACATCAATCAATCACTTGACATCAATCAATGACATCAATCAATAAAACCATTGGCATCAATGACAACATGATCCAACAATTTAATTCTAGCTAGACATTGCCAAAATTGTTTGTGACAATTGATTATCATTCTTCCTAGTTGAAGCTACCTTTTCTTGTCTTTTTTCAAGCAATTTCAAGGGATACTTTTTGCAGCTGTTATAAAAGTATTATTCTTGTTGTAAACTATTATATTTATGCAATTTTATATCAACTACCTTATTTTTCTATGGTTCATGGTCTTATGAAGCACTAACAATCATTTTTGTTCTTGAAAGCTGCCATATTGTCTTTGTTGTCTTGTTCTCGGAAGGTACACTCCATATTTAGTATTATTGATTCATCTCTAAAATACATGAAGAACCTTTTCAATTGAGTGATAAGTAAGAGGGGGGTATTCTTTCATCCTTTCCTTAGTCTTATCATCCCTTTAGGTCACTAGGGACGTCTCCCTTGGGGTAATATTGATATACTCCTAAATAGAAAGGGGTTTCCTATTAATGTGACAGTGATAGGTCACCCCATGTTACACCAATCTTGCTTCACTTGCCTTAGGGATTTGGGCAAGTACATATTGTGAGATAACATGAAAAATTGGTTTAGGGGCGAGAGGAGGTACCTTAGGAACACTTTCTTGAGGCTTGTCTTGATTTTTGGTTCCATTCCTTTGATAAGTGAAGCCTCTATACCCATCCATTTCTGACACCTGTTTGGGAGTAGGCTTAGGACCAATTTTTTCTATTATTTTGTACACAACTTCATTCATGCAATTTACATCCCTTCCATGTTCTATTAATTCCATCCATTCATTCATGCCAACATTATATTTCTCACCACACATGTTAACTTTCTCATTTTATGATTTAGAGGACTCTTCTTCATCACAAATTTGAAGGAAGACTTGGCAAGTTGATTCTTCATGAAATTCCCCACAAGGCCTACAATATGGGATAACTTGGTGGTTAACCAAGTTAGTAGACTCAAAAGGATTTTGAGGCCTTTTCTCTTGAGGTGGAGGTCTCTTTTTCCACTTATAATTTGGATTATGATGAGATCTATTTGCTTGATCCCTTTCCATGGCTATCAACCTACTTTGTATGGATTCCATTTGATTGGCCTGATTATCATGGTCAATCTTCATTTGATTAATTAATTGGGTGAGATTATTTATGCCAACATTATAAGACTCTTGATTTTACATTTTCTTCTTCTTCTCTTCATTGGGTTGGAAGAAGTTCCCCTTGAGAAACTTGGCAGATTTGACTTCCTAGCATATTGCATATTTTTATCTATTTTGATAGCATACTTTTGTGCATCTTTTAAAGTTGTTGTCTCTTTATCCCTTAACTGATATCTAATTTCACCCTCAAAGGATTCCATATAATGAATTAAGATTGAGGCATCAAGATGCTTAATAGTTTGAGGGAGGATTTTAACCAATTCATTAAATCTCTTATTGAATTCTTCCACTGTTTCATTTTCCTTCTTTTGACTAGAGTCTAGATCATCCAGTAAATGACAATATTCCTTCTTGTCACCCCATCTTTCTAAGAAGGCATCCTGGATTTCCACTAAGGTGCTAAATTTGTCATCTTCTTGTTCTATGAACCAATCTGCGGCATCATCTTTTTAAATATAAGACAAAAAGATTCATCTTGACATCTTCATAATCTTGAGCATTACACCATATATTGATGCACAAGTTGAATTTTCTGACATGAGTCTAGGCACTAATAGCGTTGTTTCCCTGAAAAATAGGCGATTTCTCAATAGCTTTGTCAGGAAGGGGATGAGGATAACCTTGAATATTGGTAATATTACATGGCTTATATTGGTCACCCATATTTCTTGTAGGATTATTAGATACAAATAAGAGACATATATCATAGATTGATTCTTCTCCAAGACTTTCAAGGAGCCTACGAGGATCTAGTTTGTTTATTCTCCTCCTATACACCCTTTCAAGTTCGGGAAGGGAATCAACCAAGCCTTGTGGGTTGCTCATGGTAAGATACCTCAAAGAATTATTAAATGGAGTCACCACTTGGAGATTAAGAAATGTCTAATAATAATAAAAAAATTATGATAAATTACGAGATAAGTTTATTACTTAGTTTTTAAAGAATTGATTAAATTTTTCAATTAACCAAGGATATGAGACTTATCCCCAACAACGACGCCAAAGATGTTTCCTTCCTAATCCACACCTACAAACGTGGATAAGTCTCCAACCCACTTGGTGTGTCCCTGAAGGAACAAACATGATTCTAGACCCACTGTCACCTCAATACAGACTCCTTTCGCCTAGGCTCACTCCTAGGGAAGCCAAGGGGGGTGGACCCTATTAAAATATGTGAAGGTTTATTAAATGTTCTAGCAGTTAATTAAGTCAGTGATTAGGGAGACCCAACCCAATCACAAGCAACAATGCAATATGCAATTCTTTCAATGACAAGAAAACCTTTATTTTACAAAACAATAATTAGACAAGTGCCTAAAAATGACCAAATTCCACTTATTGAAATGCATACAACAAGAAGATATTTCTACAAGATTGAAACAAATTTAAAATAAATAATGTAATATCTCAAACGATGAATTAAACAATAACTTTACACTCAAACAATTAATTCTCTAAGAAATAAATAATACTTGCAATAAAAAAAAAAATAATGCTTGGGTAATGTAAATATTCACATATAAATAACTTGTTGAAAGAGAAAGAATGAAAGTGCTTGAAAAATAAATTACATAAAAGGAAAGTGTAAGACTTGAAATGTAAATGTTGTGCAATGTAAGTAGCTTGATTTTAATTAATTTTAGGTCTCTCTTGAACTTAGGGGGATTATATGTGAATTGTATCAATATGAAGCTATGTGACTACCCCAAGTTCTTTATCCCTTTAACCAAGAGGAAGTGTTGGGTGCTCAACAAAGAAGAAACAAGGTTCCCCCCTAGATCCACAGGTCAAATCCAAAGTTCTTGGGTGCTCAACAAGGAGGATACTAAGTGTCGTGAAACCGTCCCCAGCTTCAACCCCTTCTAGACTCCTCAAGTCACCATTTTTTAATGGTTTAAGCAACAATAGAGTTGTGTGCCCAGTTAAACTAGCCACATAATCATTTTCCCTTTATTATCCCCAAGTTCCACAAGTGGCGTGGGGAGGGAATACAGGGAAAATGGTGGGGAAATTTTTGTTTACTTTGCAAAATTAACAACTATCCAACATGATATTGCAAGGGTGGTAAAGCCACTCACATACAAGATGTGGGAAAACAATTAAAATAACTTGAAATAAATGAAATAAAAAAACTATCCACACAAATTTGTCTTAAAGACAAAGGTGGGAAAATTTAGAACAAGTTTAAAGCCTCACAACTTTGGCACAAGGTGGAGGATAAGCCTACCAATTTTTTGGCCAAGGTGGGAAAAAAGACTTGAGAAAAATAAGTAAATGAAGACTATCCACTCAACCTTCTCTTTATGGGAGAAGTGGGGAAACTAATTAAGAAAAAATTATAAATTAAACAACTAATCTAGCCAACACGGTATTGCAAGGGTGGCAAAGCCACTCACATGCAATATGTGGGAAAAGAAAAAACTTGAAAATACTTTACAATTTACAAATAATTATAAGGGTAGATAATGCAAGTCTAGGAGACTATCTTGGGTTTCTTACAATGATTTGGAAAGTAAAAAGAGGGAGAGGGTTTTTCACCACAACCCTTGGATTATTTCTCGAGCTCCTTATGGCCAAAATTGGGTAGCACCTCCCCTTAGACTGGCGAAAACCTGCACAAAACAACAAGTAAAGTGTGCTGGAAAATGTTAAAAGTCACTCAAAACAAGTTAGTTTTTTGTTAGTACATAAAAAATAAATTTTCATGTTAAAAATATGAACTTAGAAATTGATTAGATTGCAAGATTTAGAGGAGAATATGTGCAGAAAATAAATAGGAAAGTGATGGAAATTATATAAAAAATTTAAGTGAAGCCTTTGGAGTCCACTCCTCCAAGCTTTTGGCAACCTGAAAACTTGTAAATCCTTGCTACACAATTAGTAAAGAAGGTGAGATATTCAAAATGGTCTACAAAATACTTTGCAAACACAAAGGAAAAAAACTCACAAAGACCTATTATAATACTATCATAAATTTGTCCCCAGCAAAATACTTTGCTTGGGGTCTTCAAGTAAAATAATGTAAGCAAGAGATTATACAAAAAAACAAAACTGTTACCTCAAGACAAACACCATACAATAGAACCAAGAGTGCACCAAGAGAACACCAAGAGATCCTCCAAAAATTCACTTTTATTATATAACAAGTGGTTACAAATATGCAACAAGATTACATGAGAGAATTGGGAGAGAGAAAGAGAGAGTGAGGAGAAATTTGGGCAGCATAGAGTTACAATGAAACTTCATGAGAAAAACGAGGAGAGGAGGGTCTCTTTTAATGGAGATAGGGAGAGGAGACCCCCCTTGCATGATGTACAAGTGTCTTTCATGCAAAGGAGGGCCCACTCTCAAGGGGGCGCACCATGAGGGAAGGGGACACACATAGGGAAAGAGAAAAAGTGGTTTATGAAGTGGGAACCCCCTATATTATGTATAAACATATCTCTATGTTCTATGGGGGACTCCCAAGGGGTGGATACATCCCCAACCGTTGTTTCTTTCCTTTTTCCAATGTTCAAGAAGAGGGGGGGGGGCTCTTGATAGGGGAACACACTTGAAGTTGTTAACTTGAATTGGAGGAGCCCTCTCTTAGGTAAAAACCTATTTCTAACTTAGGGAACACCTTAGGAGATATTTCCCCCTTTCATTTCTTGACTTTAGTCCCTTTTATAAAAAAATTCATTTTTACCTTAGCAAATTATTTGTTGATTTCTGACTGACTTAGACTCCTCATGGGCATTGACCTAGAAAAACTTGTCCAAATGAGATGAAACTTGGTTCAAGAGTTTAGGGGGTCATAATACATTTTATTTGAGCACTCATTCCCCCATACAAAATCCCCAAGGACCAAATATTTACATTTTACATCAAAAATAATTAAAAATTTCCAATTTACGGGAAACTTTAATTATTAAAAATACTTATTAAAACTTATGGAATTAAGAAAGACTATAGAAGATGTTTATAATGGTCCTTTAAAACAATTTTATCCCTTATTTGCATACTAGGTTCGATCATTAGAACGTCTTTCACCACTTTGGAGGATTATTGAATGAAAAACTCAAGTAATTAAAATTGTTGAAAAAACAAAATTAATTACACAAAGAAAAAAACACTCGATGAAAGGACTTCCCTAATGATAAATTCCTAGGCAACTAAATCATTACAAACTTGACCCATGCTAACATGTTACATTACAAAAAAAATTCCACGCAGGGGAGTGGACATTCCGGGGAGAGAGAAAGAAGTTGCAGGTGCAGGATTGCGCTGCTGAGCCATAGGTCTTCAAACTTGTGATACCACAAGGTACATGTCTTGATGGCACATGACGTTGACACCTAGTTGAGAGAGAGAGAGAGAGAGTTGATATAAAAATATTTTACATAAAGTGGATACCTATCAATGGAATAATAATTCTTTTACTTTCAATTACTATATGTGTGTGTGTGTGTGTGTGTGTGTGTGTGTGAATCCTACTTCTTTCTTGAACCATGATTCCAATTCCCTATCTCAAAACACGTAAGCTCGTACTCGTGACCATACATGGATTCGTGCCCTCAAGCCAGTCAAAGCAAGGACATGTACACCAGTTGATCCAATAGCGTAGGTGGCATAGCCTATGGTTTACCCATCACCATCTTATGCAAGGGTGGAGGTAGCAAAAGTAGCAAAGGCAAGTACATCATAAGTAGATATGGTTTAATATATATTTAAAGTGGATATAAAAATATTTGATTTAAAGTGATTGAAATATTTTATTTTTGGTCAACATTGAAATATTTTTTTAAATATTACATGTCAATTCCATGTTGAATACTGTAAAATATAACTATCCAAAAAAAAACACAACAAAACTGGAATAAAGGGAGGCAATTTTACATCACCCTATCTGATCTACAAAATCATACCACCATGAAAATCCACAAAAGAAGTCCATGGGAGAAATCC
Source organism: Picea sitchensis (assembly GCA_010110895.2). Classification (NCBI taxonomy): domain Eukaryota; kingdom Viridiplantae; phylum Streptophyta; class Pinopsida; order Pinales; family Pinaceae; genus Picea; species Picea sitchensis. The sequence goes on from SNQJ01S0008240.1 coordinate 9,222, forward strand.
TCTATAGGAGATTTTGGTTCTCAACAATACTTGCATGTTCCCAATAGGTCCTCCCTCTCCCATTCTTGAGAAATAAGTTACTATGTTCTAAGATCCAAGCAATTTTACCCCTTGTTGATTGACTTAATAGGAAATAGACTTCTCAAGACAGTAAAACAAGCAATTTTACCCCTTGTTGATTGACTTAATAGGAAATAGACTTCTCAAGACAGTAAAACAAGATGGATTGGGAGGTATGAGGATATCTGGCAGGGATGATTTTAAGGATGGAAATTTATTTTAAATGTAGAAACCTTGTCAAATCTTACTAATCCTTCATATGCCAACTATAAAATGTTTGGTGATTTGTTTGTAAAAATATTCAAATTTCTAAGGATTTTATATAGTTTATATACAATTTTGGCGATTTCTAAGGTAAAATAATTTTATTCTATAGAATTTTGGTGAATCATTTTTAGAATAGAGAATCGTTTTTTGGGAAAAACCTTGGAAAATTAGCCCATGAGCGAAATTTAACCCCTAAAATCATCCATCTTGAAGCATAAAAGAAAAAATCGGTGATTTTTTCCGAATTTTTTTTGGAAAAATCACGATTTTTTCATTAAAATGATTTTTATTTTTTTTCAAATCATGATTTTTTCCTTTTTGAAAAAAGCATGATGTTTTAAAAAAAACTCGTGATTTTTTTCGAAAAACTCGTGATTTTTTTGAAAAACTCGTAATTTTTTCGAAAAAATCGGGGGGCACGTGAAGGCCACAGGTAAAAAGCCCGATTTGGGTTTTTTGGGTGTCATTTAGCTTGGAGGTGTTGAGGAGCAACAAGGGGAGAGATTTGTGGAGTCCAAAGTGTATTGGAGGTGTGAAAAGGCAAGGAAACAAATTCATCCACAAATTTTGTTGGTGGAGCAAGGTTCAACCTGTTGGATCTTGGATCTTTCAAATTTTCATCCATAACCTCCAAGAACAGTTATGTATTCCCTTCCCAAGTTTCCAATTTGTATGCTAATTCACTTGCATGTTTTCTTGCTTGTTTGTTTTCTTAGATTTAGTTTTTTTTTTGTTTGATCATCTTGATTCTTACCAATAATTTCATGCACATATACCAAAGAAAATGTAAGGGTTTTTTTTGGAAAAATTCAATGTGGGTATTTATCTTTCCTTTTTAGTTTTTTAGCCACCTTCTTAATGCTATTTTTCATGGCTAATATTCTTCTTTACATGGCTGATTTTTCAAATTAACATGCTGCAATTTTTTTTCAAGTGGGGTTTAATGTTTTTTTTTTCCCTAGGTCCATTCCCATAGCCCATAGCACTAAGAAAACATTCCTAGGGCCTTGGATTGACTGTAGGAGTATGGTGAACTAGAAAATGGAACAAATCGAAACAATTTAAATTGCAAATTATGTGGGTTACATATAACAGGAGGAGTATACAAGTTGAAATACCATTTGGCCAAAATCCCTGGCCATGATGTTAGGCCTTGTTCAAATGTGAGCCCAGATATTATGAGACTTTCCCATGATTCAATTAATTCAAAGGAAATAAATAAGAAAGATGAAGCTACAAAAAGAGCTGAATTTGCAGCTTTTAAGGCAACTCAAGGTTCAAGAATATCTGCTAGTTCCATTGAGGGTAGTGGGAGGGGCTCCACAACCACAAATTCACCTATTGGGGGGAGGATTCCATCTTTATTTGTTCTTAGAACTGGAGCTGGAGCACAACCATCAATTAAATCGGTGGTTAAAAAAAGGGAGCATCAAGAAGCAAGTAGGGTAATGGGGAGGTGCCTTGTTTAGAGTGACTTACCTCTCACCATCACCATAAGAAACCCATTTTGGAAACCAACGTGTGATGCCATAATAGTTTTTGGCACGGGGTTTAAATCCCCTTCATATGAGGATTTGTGGGGGGCTATTCTTCAGGCGGAGAAGGACATCAATTTCAAGTTGGTGGAGTTTAAGGAATCATGGGAAATATTTGGGTGCATAGTGATGTCTGATAGATGGATAAATGGGAAGGGTAGGACCCTTCTCAATTTCTTGGTACATTTTCATAAAGGTACCATGTTTATAAAATCAGTTGATGCGTCTACACATGTGAAAGATGCAACACTATTATGTGAGTTGTTGCATGGGTTCATTGAGGAGATTGGTGTACACCAAGTGGTGCAAATCGTGACAGATAATGCATATAATTATGTGGTTGTTGGTAGCATGATACTCATGGAGAGGCATAGTAAGTTGTTTTGGACTCCATGCATTGCACACTACATTGATCTGATGCTTGAGGATGTGGGAGAAATTCCCTTCATCAAGGAGGTGATTGAGCAGGCGAAGAGCATCTCGAAATTCATATATAACCATGATTTTCTTCTCAACCTCATGAGGACACACACCAAATATCAGGAGTTGCAACGTTTGACAGTCACACATTTTGCGACACATTTCCTCACCCTCCATTCTTTTCTTCAATGTCAGTATGATTTGAAGAAAATGTTTGTTTCTAGTGAGTGGCATGATTGCAGATATAGTAAGTGAGTGGATCATAGAGCCATTGCTAGATTGGTATACTTTGAGTCCTTCCGGGAAGGAGTAGAAGAAGTTTTCTTAGTTGTTGAACCTTTGGTTAAGGTTATGATATTGGTTGATAGTGATAAATCCATAATGGGCTATTTGTATGAGGCCATGGATAAGGCCAAAGAATATATCCATGCTTATTATGAGGGAAAGGGTACCCCTGGGTACAACAAACAGATGATGATATGGGATTTGATTGATAGTCAGTGGATCATAATGCTCCATCGACCCATCCATGTAGTTGTGCTTTTCCTCAACCTTGCATTTTCTTATGCAACTTTGACTTTGATGATGAGGTGATGGATGACCTCTTTAATTGTCTTCGGAGGATGGTACCTGATGTTGGCACTCACAATGAAATAAATCATGAAATAGAGATGTATCGAGGATGTGCTGGATCATTTGGATTTGAATATGCAGTCAGGCTAAGGACCACTTCAATGCGACGTAAGTCATTATAATTTTAAAATTCAATTATGTATTTTAAATTTGAAAATTAAAATTTTTATTTGAAAGTTAATTATGCTCATTGTTTAAAAATTTAAGGTTTTATTTATTTATTATTTGTTGTAGATGTTTGGTGGAGTAACTATGGCACAAAAGAACCAAATTTATGAAAAAATTCCATGAGAATACTTAGTCAAACTTGTAGCTCTTCAGGTTGTGAGTGCAATTGGAGTATTTTTGACAAAATACACTCCAAAAGACGCAACAGGTCAGAACTTTAACAAAGAAATTAGCCAATTACATTTATTGTAATTTAAATTTATAACCCTCAACACTCATCAAGTTTTTTATGACCCTCTTACAGGTTGGCATTCCCACGTCTTAATGACTTGGTGACGTCCACTACAATATCTAGCTTTGGATGAGGCAGATGGAGAAAGAGCCATAAGTTGATGCCATTTCTTTGGAAAACATTGATATATTTTCTAAGTGGAGGGTAGAGGTTGAGGTGCCTCTCTTGGATGAGGCACCTGCATGGTTAGAGGAAGGGGACTAGGAGAAACAATAGGAGGATGAGGAAGAGGAGGAGGAGGAGCTTCATCCATACACCATGGAGGATGATGAGCTAGATGAAACTGGAACATCACTTTCTACACAGATTGGAGTAGCTAGTCCTCCATCCACCATACATGAACATGACCTTATGCCTCTAGTTCAAGGCCTGGAAAACAACCCCTGATTGTTTCCCATGAAAGGGGGAGAGGGTATTGATAACTTGATATCATATAGCTAGTTGCTAGTTTTGGGACATATACATTTATATATGTGATCATTGATGTCATTTTGTATTGGTTTCAAACTTTGAGTAATGAATTTGATGTATCCATTTATATTTGGCATCCACTATATCATATATATTAGTTCTTTCTCCATATTTATGTGCCTATGCATTTATATGATGTTGTTGTTGCTTTATAGATTGAAAAATGTTTAAAATTTTGAAAAAAAAATGAATAAATTATGTATTTTTTAATGTTTGTCGAGGTTTTCCTATTTTTTCGCCCATTTTTTCCAAGGAGATGTTTTCAAGACCCTTGTCGATTCCGAATTTTTCTTCTATGTCTAGAATTTGCGCTCTTCCTTTTGGGCTAGAGTGCTTGGGTTGCAGGCAATAATAACTTAGCGGTTTAGGATCAATTCCATCACTTGGGTTTTACATATGATTGTTCTGTTTTTTCACAAAACCAAAACCATTAAGCATGTTTCCATGGTCATTGAAAATGGCTCTTTTGGGGGACAAATGGTCAAACCAACAGGGAGAAGCATTTTCTTAAATAATGCCACCTTCCTAGATCCTCAAGTTTGATTTACATTAAATATTCTCACATCCTCTCTTATACAAAACTTGGAGGATCTATGAAGGTGGAATTATCTCAACACCACCCCTTAAAGATAACATGATGCAGCCAACATCACCACAACACCCTATCTTGTGAAAATTCTAGAGATATCGCATATCCCATAATTCCCCCCTTAACACAATTAGGATAGGAAAACTGAAATCCAAAATACCTGACAATGACGAGGTACAAGGGAACAATGACCTCCACAACACATCCACCCAATCCTCTTCAGAACATAGTGAAGCAAATTCATGCAACAAGGATTACAATATAGTACAATAGAGAGTTGATTAGAACTTGAACCTCCAAAACATCTCCATACATAAAGGTAGAGAAACAAGAGCCTATGCATAGATGGTTAGAATAAGTTTCCCAAAAAGTATCATCAAGCTCCCTTGTTAAGCTCCTTTTAAGATAATTCTAAAACTAACTTGTTAAGATGAAGTTTGTTGTAGAGGGACCTATTTGGAAATATTGGAAATGGTCCTATGGAAAGCCATTCATGGATTGAAAATAAGACGATATAAGATAATTTCATTAATTTCCAACAACTGACCACAAATAGGTCAATAGGATTGTTAAGTACAACAGTGTCAAATACAAAGTGAGATCACAAAGACTTCTCCTATAAAAAAAAGATGAAATCAAATCTAATATATGCTAAATGATACTTGTAGAGTCTAAAATCAAAGAGCATAAACAAAGTTGTATTGTAGGTACATACAAGTATTGTTGAGAACCAAAAGCTCATGTGGAGGATTTATCCCATGTGGGTAAGAGAAAGTCTCAATGTACCCCCCTTAAACACAACTTGGAGGATCTATGAAGGTGGAATTATCTCAACACCACCCCTTAAAGATAAAATCATGCAACCAACATCACCACACCACCCTGTCCTGTAAAAATTCTAGAGATATTGCATCTCCCATAATCCCCCCCTTAACACAATTAGGCTAGGAATAATGACAGCCAAAATACCTGACAATGACGAGGTATAAGAGAACAATTACCTCCACAACACATCCACCCAATCCTCTTCAGAACATAGTGAAGCAAATTCATGCAACAAGGATTACAATAGAGTACAATAGAGAGCTGATTAGAACTTGAACCTCCAAAACATTCCATACATAAAGGTAGAGCAACAAGAGCCTATGCATAGAAGGTTTGAATAGGTTTCCCAAAAAGTACCGTCAAGCTCCCATGTTAATCTCCTTTTAATATAGTTCTGAAACTAACTTGTTTAAGATGAAGTTGGTTGCAAAGCGACCTATTTGGAAATATTGGAAATGGTACTATGTAAATCCATTCATGGATTGCAAGTAAGATGAGATAAGATGATTTCATTAATGTCCAACAAATGACCACAAATACATCAATAGGATTTCTAAGTACAATAGTGTCAAATACAAAGTGAGAGCACAAAGACTGCTCCTATAAACAAAAGATGAAAGCATATCTAATCTATGCTAAATAACACTTGTAGAGTATAAAATCAAAGAGCAGAAACAAAGTTGTATTGCAAGTACATACACATATTGTTGATAACCAGAAAATCATGTGGAGAATTTATCCCATGAGGGTAAGCGAAAGGCTCAATGCTTGCCCCTCCCCCCCCCCAATACAAAGTGAGAGCACAAAGACTGCTCCTATAAACAAAAGATGAAAGCATATCTAATCTATGCTAAATAACACTTGTAGAGTATAAAATCAAAGAGCAGAAACAAAGTTGTATTGCAAGTACATACACATATTGTTGATAACCAGAAAATCATGTGGAGAATTTATCCCATGAGGGTAAGCTTTGTTGCTCAATGTTGCCCCCCCCCCCAAATTGTAGAACTAAGTTACTCTATTCTAAAATCCAAGCAATTTTACCCCTTGTTGATCGACTTAGTAAGAAATAGACTTCTTAAGACAATGAAACAAGATGGATTGGGAGGCATGAGGGTGTCTAAAAGTCCCACTCTTCCTTTAGGACTGGAGTGCTTGGGTGGTAGGTTGTTAGTATTAAACTTGTTAAGTAAATAATGCATATATATTTTGTAGTAAAAATAGAAAGTAAATAATGACATTCATAAACAAATATTTTTACCCTGGAAATCCAATCAGGGAAAACAACATTCTTGGATCTTCTCCACCCCTTTTTCTCTTTATTTATTTCTTATATTTTCATCCATGTACAATACATTATATATATATATATATATTCTCCAAACTCTGATACCCCAATTCCTAAACCGGAAATAGATTACAATAGATGAAAACTATTTTCCAATAAAGAAAATTGTTACCCCCTCTCACCTAGGGGTAACTAGAGGAGATCACATCTCATGTCCCACAATGAAGACAATCATCCCAATGTATTGATGATCAACATTCTCCAGAAATAGAAACCCTCGTATGCCTCCATCCTCATCAACATAGCTCATCACACCTAATCAACATGGTTCATTGGAAGATGGTGATCCAACACATTATGAGGAACATTAGTCCTTGTTTCATATAAAGTATCATATTTAATGCATTTTTCATGTGAGTAAGGATAAAGGGTTGAAGTTGTATAATGAATCATAAGCTCATAATTTATTCTCTTTACCTTGTTTCACCTTGGTGGCCATCATTAGTGTCATAGTCTCGTGTTGTCACTCTTGCGGAACATGGGTAATACTGGGACACTTTGATAAGGGTAACATACCATCCCCCCCGACTTAACACTTATCATCCTAGGGCCTTCCGCAATGTACTAGACTTTGGTAATGGTTTTAAATGTATCCCAAAAGGATCCATGGTTCATTCTTCTATGAGAAGAAGGGCTAGAACGCCAAGGTTGATGTAGCTTCTATAAAAAATGAATGAAAGAAAGAATGATATAAAATAAATAAAGAAATATGGGATAATGAATGGCCAACTTTAAAATCCAAATGCCAACTTGAGATCTACCCCCTTTCTATGAGGTGATCGCCCGTAGTCCTAATGCACTAAATGGATATCAATTAAAAGGACTTAATCCTAGTAAGAAAAGAAAAGATTGAAACCTGAAAATGGGACTTGCAATGAAAAAAGTGAATATTGAAAGGAAAGAAAGGGGTTTGGAATACACACACTACCGAAGAAAGGGTATATCAAGAAGCAAGTGCTCCCTCTACAAAGGTGCTCATGGAAATCGACGGAGCATGGTATTTTGCATGTCAATGACTCTATTACCATGAAGTAAGCCCAACATGTTCATCACCACACTTACACTTAGATAGTTTTCTTGGGAAATGTATCTCTAAATAGGTATTGACACACCTAATAGGGTCTTTTGATAGTCCTCCCATACCTAAATTTGTCAAATTGCATAAAGTCTTGAGCTAATGTGAAGTTTGATGGGGATATCTAATGTGAATTGCTCATGTGGCTTTTGTATTAAGTGATGGATTACTTTTTATGATTCCAAGGACTCTTGTACCTTGTGACTATTTTTCATTATTGATTATATGTCTTTTGACTGACTTGGGTGCACTTGACATGGTCCTTTGGAGTATGTCCTTATGATTTCACCCAGGACGTTGTGCATTATATATAGAACATAACACATGTGACACAGAGCGTTGGGTCATGTGATGAATTAACGCATTCAAAAACATCTTCTCATACCTCATGGGCCGTGGACGATGGAAAAATGAGCTCTCACTTTGTAGATATGGTCATACTAGTTGATAGATGGGCATGAAGCCCACATCTTGGGTAGTGCACCCCAGAGATTGTTAGTCATTGGATGGAGGACGTTGCACTTGGACATGATTATAAATCATTCAGAGAGGTGATGCATATTCATTCAACCTTGGATTTTGACCTTTTCACCTTGGACATTGAGCATATGGATGATGACATCATGCGCTATGATGATTTCATGATGATTGGGGTTTGCTTGCCATTGGGGAACCACTTTGATGATGAGTTGGGGTCTTTTATGATGTGATATGACCTTTTGATGAGGAGGTGTTACTTTCACCTTGATTTACACCATTGGGTGATGATATGTGGCCTTTGGAGGCCCTTGTACCCTCTTGGAGCTTGACATCACCTTTCTTGGAGCTCCCTTGCACCCACACATGTGATCATGGAGGAGACATTTTGGTGTATTAGCATGTATTATTATTATGAGAGGTTATTTGAGGGGTCGACCTTGACCTATCTCACTTGTATCATGGATATTTTTGTATTTTTGGGGCTTTGAGGGGTTATAGCACTAGGTTTTCCTCATATAAAGAGGCTAGCACTACCTCAAGGCTAAATCATAACTCACCACTTGTGAGAATCACCTATATTGTTCTCTTCTCTTCTCTACTATGGAGTACTTGTGTGCACCTTTTGGAGGATAGTATTATGGATGATTTTTATTTGTTTGGTGGATGCTCATGAAGCTAGGGCTTCCTCATACATAGCGATTTGGCTTAGTAAGTGTTCTATTCCAATTTTAAGTGTTTTTTCATGGTATATTTGGTGTATTCTCTATTATATCATTAATAGTTGCATGATATCTCGTATATTGAATAATTTTATACCCTTCCCTTGTTCATCTATCTAAATTTGTTGAAGAATATAAAGTCAAGTCAGGGATCAAGATTTTTTATCCCCCTAACCTTGCTCTTATTGGTTGAAATCTAGGGTTTATGATTGTATAAACCTTAGGGTTTGAACTCTCTCCATTTGATTTTGTTGCTAGGTTCCTTAGAAGAAGTAGGATGGCACCTAGGGTTTATGATGGTATAAACTTTAGGGTTTCCTTCCTAGAATTTCATTATTAGGCCTATGATGGTATAGTCCTAGGGTTTGAATTTCGCATTTTCTTATGCTTCTAGACTCCATTAAGTGTTGTTGCATAGTCTCCATTTTCCCAAGGAGAGAAAATGACACAAGTCTGTCTCATTTTCAAGTGATTAAAAACCCTAGTTTAACTCTCTCTCTCTCTCTCCTAACAATTTTGTGATAGATTTAGGATCTTGCATTTGCATCCTTATAGTATAACACTTTTCATTAAATGTTTGGAATAATCTCTAACATAGTCATTGCTGCAATTTCTGCATTTTCAACCATTAGGGTTTGCTAACTTGCATCTAATTAACATAGTTTCATGTCGTTTCCTCATGAAATCATTGGTTAATGGTTTATAAGCCTTTTACTTGGTATTTTGCAAATTTTCCATTGGTTATATTGCTGATTTAGAGCTAATTAATTGTTGTTTTTATAAAACCATTATCGTTGAAGTATACTATCTTTGTTTCAATCTCTATTACAAAAATGTTTTTTTCTCTTTGATAGCTAGAGCATCATCCTTTTTATCTTTTCTTTTAGCTAGTGTTTCGGGGAAATTTACTTACTTTTCAATAGAAATTATTGATTGTCACTTCTTTCACACACGTACAATCCACTTTCCTAGTTTAATTCATCTTAGCATTGCCCTTAACCTTGGCCTAGCTAATCAAGTGACAAAGATAGGGGGCCATAGACTTGCCTTTAGCTTGCTATAGGATCCCTTGAGGTTGCAAGGGAAACCTCCCTTGTGTTGGATCCTTACAATCACTAAAATGAGGGAAGTACTTGTCTAGGTGAAAATGACAACTAATTCCATATGTTACAGTAGTTTAGAACCTTGTGAAGTATTTGCACAAGTGCTAGATTTTGTGATAACATTTTGTAGTCGTTGTCGGGGAGGATTGAGTGATTCTTCCTACAACATATTCTTAGTGATCTGACTCCAAATACTTATTCCATCAACTTACCCGGTGACTCCATTGAGGGAAGAATCCCTTTATATTTTACATTGATGAGCATTAAGTTCATATGGTGACTCCACTCATATGTTTTGGTAGGAAGGTGTCATCCTATTTTAATATTTTTGCATATTATTAAGTGATGGAATTATAAAACCATGGGAACTTCATGAATTTCATTCTCTTGATATTAAGAATACTCTTGGATACCCAAATCAATTTTCTCTAGATTGGTTGGATGATTGTCCAAAATTTGATGGTAATCTGTCTTTGGCTATTGATCATGTTGTGAACTTCTTGAAATACACTTCAGAGATAAATGTGATACATGAAGATGTGTTAATATGTAATTTCCATTTCCAAATGAGTCATCTAGACAAATTGATGAAATGACACAAGTAATTCCCCTGGGACATAGTCAGGGAATAAAAAGGGAACTAATTAATTTATTAATGTCATCAAAGAAAGAATTAATTAAATATAAAGGTGACATTGAGTAAAGTGGAAAAAGGTACCTAAGTGTGTAATGTTCCCAAGCTGATTTTGCCAAGAAACCAAGGTTGTTTTGACTGTTTGTTTAATTGTTTAAGTGTGTTATGTAGGTTTTCTTCACCAAAGTTGCATTGAAGGAGTTTTCATGAGATTTACAACATAAAATAAATGTAAATAACACAATAAAACATACATATAACAATGTACGGAGATAAAACACCAGACAAGAAATCAACAACTTCAAATTTGAACTTTATTTAGATAGTAGATGATCTTGATACAATAGATCCACAGAAGTAGATAGATAGAGATAGAATATCAAAGATGGAATGAATAAGGCTCCAATAAGATCAAGAATTGAAGAGAAAATCCTCCAAAGGCATCACAATCACATGAAGATAGGGACAAGATCAATTTATTTCCCTTATAACATTGGATCTCCTCTGTCTAACTAAGTTGCACACTTCCCATTGGTTGTAGCTTCTCAATATTTCATACTTCCTCCTCCAATGCCCCAAATCACTCCAAAACCCCAAGTATAGTAGAATTTAGTAATATAAACCCCTTGGATGAGTTTCTTCTCGAATAGAGGTGTTTGGATACACCAAATGACTAGAACTCCTTACTGCAATGCACCCTCCTCCTGTAGAACTCGTGCGAAGATCCCCAATAAAATATAGGAAAGGAAAACTCCTCCAAAATGTGATAGGAAAGGTTCCCTATGCCCAACAACCATTTCCCAATAGGTCTCACCTCTAAATTCCTCGTCCTCTCTTCATATCGAACTATTCTTCCTCAAGTGGTGCACTCTTCTGCTGCAAAACCCTCAATGGTGCGCACTTATCTTCCTCTTTGCTATAAGAACTACCTGTGACTGAGTAGAATGGTGAGGGAGGGATGTTCCACCTCATTGACAAGGCTTGGATCAGGAAAGGTGGAATCTTTCACCATCAAACTGATCTCTTGGTTTTTTTCTCCCAAAACTCTCAAAATGTACTTAGCTCAAGGGCTCAAGATGCGAAAGTGAAAATGAAAAGAATGAGGAGTGAGGCGTCCTCCTTTTTATTTATACCTCTGATATAATTTCCACTTAAGTTAATTGACCACCTTCTAAGGTTCTTTTCCTTTCTTTACTTCATGTGGCCCTTTTCCACTTATTTCACCTTTTTCCCAAAGTCACTTTAAAATTATAACATTATTCATAAGTGAACACTTTGGAGCCTCTTATTCCCCATTTTCTCATGAGACTATAGTCTAGTGGGGACATCTAGACTACTAAGTCTCTATAAACCTCTTTTCAATAGGTGGGGGACATTACAGTCTCCCCTACTAGGAATTTCTTGCCCACAAGCAATTCCAAGCTTGCTTTTTGTAGAACATGGTCATTCTCCCAAGTAACATCCTCTATAGGCAAAACCTTCCATTTGATTAAGTAATCCTTGATGTTTATCTTCCTTAGCCTCTTCTCCCTCACTTCCAAAACCTCTTCAGGTATCAATACCAACTATCCTTCCTCATCCATGGGAGGTAGTTCCTCAATAGGAGTGATGTGTTGTCCTATGGCTCTTTTCAAACATGATACATAAAAAACTTTATGAATCTTGCTTCCTAGGGGTAGTTCAAGATGATATTCCATGACCCCTACCTTCCTCTTTAACTTGTATGGTACAAAGAAGCGAGGTTGAAGATTTTATGCACCATTATTATTTATGGATGCTTGTCTATAAGGTTGGACTCTCAAATACATAATATCACCAACCTTAAAAGTGTTTTCCACCCTATGCTTATCTGCATGTATCTTTTGTTGATTTTGTGCTTTGTAAAAGTGATATTTGAGTTCTCTGAGTATATATTGGCTCTTTTGGATCCAATCATGTCCCATAGGTTCTCTATTGTCCTCGAATACAATATCCACAAAGGTGAGAGGGTCATAACTGTACAAATATTGGAAAGGAGACATACCAATAGACATGTGGTAGGTGGTGTTGTAGCAATACTCACCCAAGTGCAACCACTTAACCCATGTCTTTTGTTGCCCTGATACATAATGTCAAAGATAATTTTGGAGATATCCTTCCATCCATTTGTTGATTTTTTTGGTCTAGCCATCAGTTTGGGGATGATAGCTAGTGTTGGGAGTCAAGGTCATACCTACCAATCTGAATATCTCCTACCAAAAGGTACTCATAAACCTGATGTCCCTATCACTCACAATGGTTTTGGGCAACCCATCCAACCTAAACAGCTCTCTAAAGAATATTTTTTCCACCTATGATGCACTATAATATGTGGAAATGGAAAATAAATGAGTAAACCTAGTTAACCTATCCACTACCACAAAGATACAATCCTTTCCCTAAACCTTGGCCAAACATGTGATGAATTCCATGGAGATACTCTCCTATTTATGCTCTGGAAAATAATCCTATTGGATGAGTGTGCTCCTCCTTATTCTCCTGACATGTGGATCATTCCCTGATATGGCCCATAACATCCTCTTTCATACCTCTCCATGAAAATCTTTCCCTTACCTATCTATATGTCTTGAAAAATCCATGACGCCCAACTAATGGTGAATCATGACATGCCTGTAACACTCTCCTTTTCAATTTTTATTCAAGGACCAAGAAAATTAGGCCCTTGTAGTATATTATGCCATCCATGATTATGAATTTATCATCTTGCACTTGCCCATCCATCAACTCACAAGAAAACTTGTTTTTAGAATATTCTACCAAAAAATGCGCCTTCCAGTCAACTGAAATATCTGTCATGAAATATACTAAAGGTCTCTTGGTTAAAGCATCAACCACCACATTGTTATTTACTTTGAAAAATTCAATTTCAAAGTCATAATCTTGGATCTTTCTAACCCATTTTTTATGCCTCCCATTAAGGTCATTTTAGTCTAAGAAGAACTTGAGGAAGTTATGATCAGTCCTGACAAAAACTTTTGCCCCAACCAAACAATGTCTGAACTTAGCCAAAGCATGCACGATGGATAACATTTAGGAGCTCAGGATGCCTCATTTTTCAGATCTCATAGACAAAGGGGTGCCTATTCTTCATAAGAATTGCTCCAATGCCCTCACTTGATGCATCATACTCCAATATGAACGGTTGAGAAAAATCTTGTAAAGAGAGAACCAAACAAGTTCTCATTACCTTCTTCATCTTATCAAATGTTACATGTGCCTCCTGGGTCCACCTAAATGTGTGTTTTCTGGTCAAATCTGTCAAGGGTGTGCAAATATGAGACAATCCTTTGACAAATCTCTTGTAGTAATTGCAAATGCCAAGGAATCCCTTCAATTCAGTAAGAGTTTTGGGTGTTGGCTAGTCAAGTATGGCTTGTATTTTTTCCTGGTTCACCTGTACCCCTTTCTCTCCAATAATATGACCCAAGTAAAGGACTTTAGTCATCCCAAATTCACACTTTGATTCCTTAGCGTACAAGGATTGTTCCTCCATGATTCTCAATATCTGGTCTAAATTCTTGAGATGATCCTCCCAAGTTTTTCTATATATCAACAAGTCATCAAAGAATACTAAAAGAAATTTCCTCAACTTCTTGTTGAAGACATGATTCATGCACGATTGGAAAGTGGTTGGTGCATTAATTAGTCCAAAGGGCATAACCAGAAATTCATAGTGACCATAGTGGCATCTGAAGGCTATCTTGGGCACATCTTTTTCCCTCATTTTGATTTGATGATAACCAGAGCACAAATATATCTTGTTGAAGTAGATGGTGCCATGTAGCTCATCCAATATCTCATTTGTCTGAGGGATGGGGTAGTTTTTCTTTATGGTCTTCTTGTTCAAGGCCATGTAATCAATGCACATGCGCATAGTTCCATATTTATCTTTACCAATACCACCAAAGATGCAAAAGGGATAGAACTTGGCCTAATATGACCCATGTCCAATAGTTCTTTAATATCCTTTTCAATTTCATCTTTATAATTTTTTGGATGTCTATATGGAGTAGTGATGACTGGTTTTGCACCCTCTTCCAACTCTATAATATGCTCAAATCCCATGTCCAGTGGTGGCCCTGGTGGAATAGGTTCAAAGACCTTGTTTTGATTGTCAATGATTTTGTGTATGTCATGAGAGTAGTGAGGATGCCCCTCCTTTTCCAATTGAACTGATATCAGGTATGTTGTTTCATATACAATATCTTATCTCCTAAAGATGGCCTCCGTGAACTTTTATGTAACCACTCTAGGCACATTACCTAACATTTCCCTCAAGGTTACCCTTTTTCCATTCTCCCCATTAAATGGCATCTCCATAGTTTTATAATTTGTGGTGATGGGCCCCAAAGTAATAATCCACTATACACCCAATATGACATTGGTGTCAGGTAGGTCCATCACATAAAATTCATTTACTAATTCATGCCTACCCAATGTGAGGCTCAAAACTAGAATGTATCTATCACAAGACATAGTATTGCCTCCTTCTACCTCCACATGAAATCCCTCAAAATATATTGTAGGTATGTGCCTTCTTTTCACCAAGGATGAATCAATGAAATTGTGTGAAGCTCCTCCATATATAAGGACAAAACCCTCTGAATTTGAAGCACTCCCCTCATCCTGAAGGTGTTGTATTTTGGAACTCCACTGATGAATGCAATGGTGATATTATTTTCTCATGTTAGGCCGAAATATGTTTCCTCTCCTCCTTCACCTTCTTCATTGTCAATGCCATGTTGATTTTCTTCTATATTGTGAATGTCACCCATCTCCTCTTCCTCCTCCTCATAAGAGATCACCTCAATGTAGTGAACCTTTCCTTTTCCCATGCATTTGTGTCATGGTTTCCAAGGTTCCTTACATGTGAAGCAAAGTTTCTTCCTCCTCAAGTCTCTCCTAGTATCCCCATCCATCCTTCCCTTGCCTCTATCCACTCCCATTTTATCCTTTTCCCCTTGGTTTATTGGAGGTATTGGAGTGAATTTGGTTTTAGTTGTTGATCCCATCAAATCTCTTTTCCTCCATATGGCTTCCTATAAGTTGGGGGGTTTAAAATATTTAACCCAACCATGTAAAGGATCCAACAAACCCTCAATGAAAAGCATAAAAAATATAGCTTGTGAGATGTATGGTACCATTATGACCACCCTCTGAAACTCCTCTATATAACCCTCCGGTGATCATGTTTTCCTGAGTTGAGTGAGTTCCCTAAAGTATAAATCAGGATCTCCTTGATCAAACCTATCAATAAGCCTATGGGATAAATCTAGATAATATGTAATATGGTTGTGTCCCAAGGTGTTCATGCCATGATACCACCAGTCATGTGATTTTCCCTCCAAGTAGATAGTGGGAAATTTTATATCATCTAATTCCCTCATGGGGTTAAGCTACAAATAGGCATCCAATTTCTGCATCCAAGTCTGTGCAATAGATCTATATGACCCATAAAAGGTAGGTACGTCCATATTACCCTCCCTACACTCCAACTCATGATTTCCCTTCTGATAGATTCTTGACCTGCCCCTATATTGGATGCCACAATGCTGGTCCAAAGTGACCTGTCTCTGAAAACCTACAGTCAATGTTGCATACTCCTCGAAGTTGTCTTCTACTTCTAGAAGGTAATTATCTTGTCATTGGGCTTCCAGGAAAGCATGAATATAAGTTCTATAAGTAGATATATAGTGTGTTGACACCCTGGAAGGTGCTCCTCCAAAGCTCTGTCCCTATGTATGGAATTGATGATCCTATGCATGGGGGTGTCTAGTCATCCCTTGAGAACCACAAGCTTCCCTGCTCACATTATTATTTGGGCCATCTCCACCATGATTCATATACATAAGGAGAACCACAATATTCTCCTAGTTAGCTTTCAATATCTCCATGGTCTCTCTCATATCAACTTGTCCCCTGCACATTGTCTCTTGGGTCTCCTGCAAATGGTGTTGAAGGGTGAATTGAGTATTGTCTATGCAGGTATTCAAATCTTTTACTATGCCTGCTAAAACCTTTGGCTCACTCTCATCACCCAATCCTTCTATTTTTTCCTCTGGTTCTCGAATTTGTCTCATGTACCTTCCCATATATATACCACTAAAATTATGCATGTGCTAATCCCCACAAATTGGGAGGATTTAATGATCTGATACCACCGTAATGTTCCCAAGATAATTTTTCCAAGGAACCAAGGTTTTTTTTACTGTTTGTTTAATTGTTTAAGGTTGTATTCACCAAAGTTACGTTGAAGGAATTTTCATGAGATTTACAACATAAAAGCAATGGAAATAGCACAATAACACACACATATAACAATGTACTTAGATATAACATAAGACAATAACTCAACAACTTCATATCTGACCTTTATTTAGATAGTATATGATATTCATACAATAGATATGCAGATCTGGATAGATAGAGATAGAATATCAAAGCCGAAATGAATAAGGCTCCAAAAATCTCAAGTACTGAAGAGAAAATCCTCCAAAGTCATCACAATAACATGAATATAGGGACAAGATCAATTTATTTCCCTTCTAAGGTTGGATCTCCTCTATATAGATGCATTGCGCACTTCCTGCTGGTTGTAGCTTCTCAATATTTCGACCTTCCTCCTCCAAGGCCCCAAATAACTCCAAAACCAAAAGGATAGTATATCTGAGTAATATAAACCCCTTGGATGAGTTTCTTGTTGAATAGAGGTGTTTGGATACACCAAATGACTAAATATCCTTAATGCAGTGTACCCTCCTCCTGTAGAACTCATGTCAAGCCCCCTAATAAACGATAGGCAAGGAAAACACCCCCAAAATGTGCTATGAAAGGTTCCCTAGGACTAAAAACCATTTCCCAACATGTCTCACCTCCAAATGCCTCTTCCTGTCTTTAGATCGAACTATTCTTCCTCAAGTGGTGTGCCCTTCTGCTGGAAAAGCCTCACTGATGTGCACTTCTCTTCCTCTTCCCTATAAGAACTACCTGTGACTGAGTAGAATGGTGAGGGAGGGATCTTCCACCTCCTTGACCAAGCTTGGATCGGGAAAGAGGTGGATAATTTCATCACTGAGCTGATATCTAGGGTTTGTTCTCCCAACATCCTTAGCTCAAGAGATTAAGATGCAAAAGTGAAAATGACAAGAATGAGGAGTGAGGCGCCCTCCTTTTTATTTTATACCTCTGATCTAATTTCCACTTAAGTTAATTGACCACCTTCTAAGGTTCTTTTCCTTTCTTTTCTTCATGTAGCCCTTTCCCACTTATTTCACCTTTTTCCCAAAGTCATTTTAAAATTATAACATTATTCACAAGTGAACACTTTGGAGCCTCTTAGTCCCAATTTTCTCAAGAGACTATAGTCTAGTGGGGAAATCTAGACTATTAAGTCTCTATAACCCTCTTGTCAAGAGGTGGGGGACATTACAAAGTGACTATTGAGAATATGAAAAGTCACTTAAACTAATTAAAAGGTAAAAAGGTCGCAAAAGAGTCAACTAATGAATAAAAAGGGGAAAATAGGGCACCCTCTCTCATTCTTGGATTGACATTTTCTAATTTCTCATTGAGAGGGATCATTGTGGATTTGGAACTCTTGGGATGGAAACCCTAGGATGAATTTTTAGGGATTGGATTCAGTGGTGAGACCATCCACCCTATTTAGTCGTTTTGGAGAAGAGATCATCCAGATTTCTTTCGTGTGCTTCATTGATAACTAAGATACCTCAATAGTTGATCCTTTCATTCAAATTTGTGACTGAGTTTAGTGGTAGAAATTGAGTTTGGTATTCAAGGGTCGACCAATTGGAAGAAGGAAGATTTTTCCTTAGAGAATATTGTGGGTTCTTCATTATATTCATTTTCTAAGAGTTGGGGTGCATTCTATGAGGTCAAAAGGGTGAATATTATCATGAGAGACGAGTCTCTACTTACTAGGCAGCATTACCACCTTCGTGGACCATTTCCTCACTTGTTTCATAGCTAGTTGAGGTGCTGGAAAGTATATATCAGTGGTGGTGGAGTCCCCACCAAACCTGGGCGCATTCTAGTGACTAAGGGACCGATTTCTCCATTATCTAGGTCACACTTCATTGTTGGGTTGAGTTATGTTGTGAATGGGGTGAGTCACTTCCTTATAGACAGAATATATATAAGTCAGGATGTATCTCTTACTATGTGGATGAAGTCATTGTTGAGAATCAAATTATTTCTTCAAGAAGAGCCATCTCAAGGTTGGGACGATTTCTCTGCTGCAATGATATTACCTATGGCTATCCGCAACTGATGTCTACAAGATTATTAATCCTCTACAGTGCAAACACACACACACACAAAGATATATATATATATATATATATATATATATATATATGGTTATTTACTTTATCTACTTTGATCTTAGTTTAATGTCATAAGTTGACCCAGGTTAATATTTGAACAAGCTTCTAACAAAATCCCTCTAAAACTATCTCCTCCCCGGTAAACTAGAAGGTAGAGAAGTGCACATGGTGCACTGCACAGTCTCACCCGAGAAATTTCTATGGGTGGCTGCAACGCTCAAATGCTTGCAGCCCGGGAATGAGTGGGGATATGTGATTGCACCCTCTATGATCTTCATTCATGCACTAGCTCATACCTCTAGATTTATTATAATTTCATTCTTACTCGTTCATGTAAAATATCAGATCTAACTAATTCATTCATTCATTTTTCTAACATCTAATCATCAACACCAAATAAGATACATAAGATTCAATCACATAAAACAAGGTCTACCATGGTTCACCCCTCCTGGTCTATGTCCACAAAGATTTGGCTATTCTTCTGTTTTATTATTTTGGTTCCAACACTACAACGCCTCAGGCCTTACAACTCTCCATCTCAACAGGTCAAGATATTACAATGAGGTGGACTACGCACTAGGCTCCTCAGCTTGCCATCTAACCCTAAAGATATACCTTATTCCCTCTCGTCTCAGCATCTTACAAAAATATATTGGAGTAACAGTATGATACAATGACAAACAACATGATATCCAACTACGAACCTCATAACTACCAAACCGCTCTATAGAAAAACCACAACCCCTACCTAGACCTCCAAGGTACCTACTTATACAAGTTCTTGGATTAATAGCCATTACATCTTCTTACCAAAACCCTAACCCTAGCATGGTTAGGTATTCTTGCATGTGTGCCTCGCATGCTTTCCTCCTCTGTATGTGTGTTTGTTGTGTGCATGTTGTTTTTCCTGCCAGTTGTCTTGTGCTTTATTCTCCACGATTATTCTTTATTCCAAAATGGGTCTACGCCCAACAGGCCCCCAACACTAATATGTGGCTCGACCAGTGCCATGTAGGCCCTATGTGTCGCTTTGACAACCTCTACTAGACTGCGGAACTTGTCTGTGAGTCCCTTCCCTTGTGTCTGGACCTACACATCCTTTTCTATAATTGCTTCTAAGTTCTGCGCTACGAATTCCTCCTGAACCATGGTTGTGCACTCCACCTGTGTTTGCACCATGTTCTTATTCTCTTCCTCCAGCTGCACAATCATCTCTATTTATTTCTCTTGGAGGGGTTCCATCTGCACTTGTCTCTCCTATTTTTGTGCCTGCGGCGTCTTCAATTCATCCTGTAATATCTTCAACTCCTGCATTCCTTTTAAACGTTGAGTTATTCCCATCATATTTTTCCTCTTCTTGAGGTCTTGGATTTTTTCACTTATCCTCTCTTCTTGTTGGTCCCACTGTTGGACCTGCTCATCTTCCTCCAACACCATCCAGAGTTGTCATTTTTTTTCAAACAGTTCTGCGATTGTGTTAACTTGTTTCTGCAACTCTGCTAGTTGGAGTGCAACTTTTGCTTTTCATTTCTCCCTAACCTCTGGTAGAGTTTTCAAAGTCATCTTCTCCTTCAGTTCCTCAATCTGTTGCATGTATTGTTCGATATTTTGGGAAATCTGATTGAGTTGTTCCTCTTTCATTGGACTCTTGGCTTGCACACTGTCTGGAAGGTGGTTGTATACTATTGTCACCCCCTGTTCAATTTTATCTGTGCGCTCCTTTTCTTAGTTGGTCTCAAACTTTACTTGTTTGACCATGAGTTCCAATTCTTCCTTGTCATTCTTGATTTCCTATAGTTTAGTTGCATATGTCCTTGCACATGACTACACCTCCTACATGACACTAACTTGGAATCTCTACAATGCCTTTATTGGTATCTTGGCAAATTCCATCTTGACCTGTGCTACCTCTTTTAGTGGCGACTGCAGCATGTCATTGGTTACCATGAATGTCGGGCTCGCCTGTGCAGTTGTGTGAACCATATGTTCAGTTTGTGGCATAGTCCTTGTTGACACTTTTGTTTCTCCCTCAGGGACGAATGTTGTTCCCCTTTCTGACCTTTGCGCGACGCTAATTTTCTCAAGGACGTGTCTTATGCTAGTCATGTCATATTTTATCTACCCCCTTTGATGCTTTTATTCTTCCACGTATTATGCGACGTGGTATTGCACTTTCTCAACCATAATATCAACATCATCCTCCGTGATTGTATATTCAGGTGACTCTTTGTGCGCCTTCGACTTCTTATGCATTCCTGATGACTGTGAAATTGGTCGCTTCGGTGGCCTTGGTTCTTGGGGGGTAGATGTTGAGGGGGTTCCCTGTGTTCTCGTAGTCCCTACTCCTTTCTCTTTTTGTTGTGAGGCAGTGTCCTTATTTCCTACATCCACATCCTTCTTTGTTTTCTATGCATCCTTCTTTCCTACACTCCCCTTCTTTTATTATGTTGACTTCAACATTTTGGGCTCAAATTTATCTCCTGCAGGTGTCTTGGCATGCCCTGCATTCAGGTCTGTTCCCTGACGTACTTCTTGATCTAAGACTTGGATATTCCAATCATCGAGCCAATCCCTCATAGCCATATCTACGTCATCCTCCCTGATATAGTATCTCATTTGGAGCCACTCCTTTCCTAGATCCATGCACGCTCAAATCTACATATTATGCCTAGACACCTTGAAGTTGGAAACGTCCTTGAAATGCATGACTACCTCCAGGGTTATTCGCCAAGTGTTGGTGATACTCTCTTGTATTTCAGTGAATTACCTGGAAAAGGTACTTGTGTTCGTGCTTTTTTGCTTGGGGTTGGAGTTGCTCCTCAGCGACGTGTACCGTGTTATGCAGCATCGACCTATCCTACTGCAGAAGTATGAATATGGGGGCTCCTTCCACACCATCAGTAATTTCAACATGAGTATCCATGAGTATTGGAACACTATGCTAAGGTCATGCGCATCTTTGCAGTCCTCCATGAATAGGTCTAACGGGTAGAGGGCCCAACTGAGCGAAGTTCCATTTACATATTGCACTGAAGCTGTGATGACCTCGACCAGAAATTCTTCCTTGAGACACTTTCATAGAATTTTTCAAGCCATGATCTTAATGTCCATGCATGTCGCATCATCTCTAATTATCTTGACGATTATACCGCGCGATCCCCTCTCAGTGCGATATGTCTTTTTCATTTCTTCTGCCAACACCTTCTCCTTGGTTTTGTCATCCAGGTACTGCGCAGGGTTCTCACCCATTGATGGAAGTCATGTGATCATTGTGATTAGCTCCACGTCTATGGAGAAGGGTTGCTCCATCCAAATGAATCCTCCATGTAGGACCGCTATTAACTTCTTGATGTGTTTGTTCACCTCCTTCCCCCTTCCAAAGTGGGGAATCTCCAGTAGGTTGAGAATGCCATTGTTTGCTAGGCCATATACCCATGACTTTGGCTGTAGAATGGGATCGCCAAGGGATCCTATATTTATACTATCCAAATAAACCTGTTGCACAAATTCAAGGAACTTTCCCTCATCGACTACATCGTGGTCCAAGTATCTCAGTTTCTCCACGCAACCTAGCAGTGTTGGCATGGTTTTAACTCCTTTTGGAATACGCAGGAGCACGATTCCTACATATTGATGCCTGTGTGGAGACTGTGCCATAGGATTGTTTCCCTTCTGCCTTGTCTATTGGCTAGAGGACCCCTCCTCCATATTTCTCCTTTCAATATCAGAGTCTAGATGGCTAGTGATATCCTCAACCAGATCCTCTTGTTGCTGTGTCGTTGTAGCTCTGGTGTTTTTGGGTAGTGTCACCTCTATCTGTGCAGTAGCGTGGCCATTCACTTGTGGGAACCCTTCGACTACTGTGATATATGGTGGGTTTCCTCTGTTGTGTGCGGGATGTCCTTGTGCGTTGTTGGTCGGGTCGAATTCCATGGTCGACGCCGCTGGCTCCTGTATTTCCTCCACCACTGGTGTAGGATCTATTGATGCTTCGACCAACGATAGAATTACATCAATGTCGACGAATTCATCGAGTTGTCTGGTTTCATGTTCAGGCTCCGTAACTTCCCGTGCTGCCTTGCTACTCCGTGTTTTCCTCCCTACTTGGCTCAGTGCACCCATATTTGGTGGTGCCATCGTGGGTAGTGGTCATTTTTGGCTAACTGACTCTTCACTTGATCGTCTGTGTTAATTCACTTTAGCTCTATGTGCTCTATCTCTTTGTAATTTCACAAATTCACAATGGGGCTTGTGTTTCCCTTGTTCCCCTTTATTTAGTCAAGTGACAAAGCTTCTCAGAGAAGCTTCCCCAACGTTGATTAATGTAATGACGCTTTATTCATACTTTTGCATTGAATTTCATAATTACTTCCAGTTGGCACCTTTATCATAGTCGTTGTTTTTCGAATTTTCACCTTTTTTCCCATAATTGCTGCCAGTTGGTGCCTTTCCTTCATACCCACCATTTTTCAAATTTCTTTCTTTTTCTAACCATTAGTCCTTTTTTTGGTGCACTGACTTTTCCAAGTGCACGATATGTTGTTTCGTTGTTTCACATGGACTTTTTATTTTCGTTGCACTAATTCCCTTTTTGTTGCCCGTTGTCTTCTGATGTCTGGCATGGCACCCCCATGTTGTTGCATGTAGTATTATGATGTCTGGTGCAGTCTTTTTTTTTCATACTATATACATAACTCTTTACTACGTGGTAACTTCCTAAGTACCAGGAGGTCGACTGTCCCTATATAGATTCAGTCGACTCTCATTGATCATTCCTCTGATTTCTGTACCTCGGATATATTTCAACTATACAACTCCCCCATATGTGACAATATTCACTTCATATGGTCCCAACCAATGCATTCTGAATTTTCTTGGGTGATGAAGAAATTTATTGTCATACACCAAGACTAGGTCTCCCTTCTTGAAACTCTTCCTTTTAACATGTTTTTCATTCCAAGATTTGTCCCTTGCTTTTCTGTACTTCTTGGTGAAATCTTGCTAGAATCCTATCTTCTTCCATCACAATCAGTTGACTTAGCCTTTCTTTTACTACGCCTCATTCTATCATGTTAGTGATTTCTCCTACGCGCAGACTAGGTACCAAAAATTCAAATAGCACCACTGCTTCTTGTACATACACCAACCTGACTGGTATCTGCCCTGTCAAATTTTTGCATGTAGTCTTGTATGCCCATAATAAAGTTGGTATCTTCAAGTCCCAATCATCCTTGTTGACATTACAAATTTTTGTCAATGCATTCTCTAGGATCTTATTAAAGGCTTCCACTGTTACATTTCCTTGAGGGTGATATGGTGTATAATTTTGATGATAGACTTCAAAATATTCAGTCATAGCCTTGATAGTACTATTGATGAAGTGAGTTCCTTGGTCACTCATCAAAATCCTTGGGCATCCAAATCTAGTGATCACTTGCTCAAACATGAAGTGTGTTTCCGTCTCTGTGCTGCAATGTTTTACTAGTGCTTCTTCTTCCCATCTTGTTAAGTAGTATGTCACAGTAATGATATACCTTTCTCCCGACCTCTTTGTTGGTGGATTAATTGGTCCCACAAAATCTATTTCCCATTTTTCGAATACTTCCAAGGTTACTTGTGGTCTTAGGGGCATCTCATCTCGTTTATTAGGTTTTCCAACCCTTTGAAATACATCACATCTCTGAAATTAATCCTTTGCATCTCTATGGATGGTCGACCACCATATTCCTATGCACAATAACTTCTGCGCAGTATATTTTCCTTCATAATTTCCTCCCTCTATTCCCTCATGGGCCTCTGCTAGAATCCTCTACCTCTCATGGTCTAGTACACATATTATCAAAATGAATTATGCACCCATATTGTATAAGTGTCTTGCAATCAATTGATAGTCTTCAACTTTGACTACCATATTTTTCTTCTGCACAATGTTGAATTCGTGTGTCGTGGTCCCTGTACTCAAGTATTGAATGATGTCAACAAAATATTCATCATCTACTTGGACTAAAAATAATTGTGCATCAATGAATTTGTCCTCTAAATTTGTAGGTTCTTCTCCATTGGTGATCCTTGACAGGTGATTAGTTCATTGATCAAAATCTGGACCAGGGGGAAAAATTTTGCTCAATTTTCAAAGTGTTCGGAATACGATGAAAACGGTGCCATTGTGTCCGTCTCGTCTTCCTAATTCTGGTGGTATATTTACTTTCTCAAACGAAGTCCATATGGAGAAGATATCACGATCTGTTCGCCAAGCCAAATAGGCAAAAAAAAATGGGATGCTGACTGGACAGTCCGTACAGTCGTATGGATGCTGACGTGGCATGATGGTACGACTCACATGTGGCAGTCGACGTGGCAGGTGATGTGGCAATCTTTGATTGGTTGACTTTGGACAAGTTATATGGTGACACATGGCATGATTTTGTGCAATGGGAAGGTGCCACGTGGCCCAATCAAGGGCTGCCACGTGGCACCCATTTTTTTGGCTGTTGGTGTTTGTTTTGTTGTTCAAAATTTTGACAGTCCACCGGATTCGAACCGTGGACCTCTCCTCCACGCAAAGGCTTATCAAAGTCCGTCAACCATTACACCACACGTCATTGCTTGTTAAACATATGGTTTCTAATTTATTTGAATTCGCATATGGTTATATTCGGCGGGGGGCTCGGGCCGGGGCTTAGCCCCGACCCGAGGTCTTATCGTATACATGTGACCAAAACACATGCAAATAGCACATGGGGGAGTTGGTACACAGAGCCCACGGTTCCATTACTATTCGCATATGACCACACCATGTTTTAATGCGCACAGGAATTCAAACATTATACAACCCGCAATCATATAGTTATAACATGTGACCGTATATATATCACAACACGGTTGTAAACGGTTGGCGCATACATCCTTTGGTCATGGGAGTTTGCATATGTTTTCCCATGTGACCCTAATCCGGAGCGCAGAAGTGGTTACAATGGATTTGTGACAGTTAAGCACTTTTGTTAAGCGCGCGGTCTTATGGCCATCCATACGCCCAGATGTCGAGGCGGTTAGGGGCTGGAGGCGCCCTAACCGTTCTACGGTTTCCACCGTTGGTGCGATTTTGCCTGGTGCCAGGTTATAACACGTTTTGGGAGCGTGTTCTTGGTTCATGCACACAGAGGTGCGTTCTGTAGAACCAGTTCCAGCAAAGTAGAAGGAGGCAAATGGAGGAGGCCTAACTTCTTTATCTTTTGGCCGATTGAGGTGTCGTAAAAGCCCAACTAGGGGTTTTTGGACATGCTGGATCCATTGGTGCTATTTTCAAGGCAATTTGAAGACTTCTTCTGCAATTTTTTCACCATTGAAGTTCCAGGAAGCTGCAGGGAGCTTGAAGCCCTATTTGATGGAGGACATGGTTTGGTGAGCCTATGTTTGTTTTCTGTGAATGAATAATCATTTTTGGCTAATTGATATGCTATGAAAACATTGGGACAGGTTTCAGAGGCTATTGAGGACTTTTACAGTTGTTTTTTCCAAAGAGAAGCTCAGGGAAGCTTATGGCCACATGTAGAAGAGGTCATGCCCGGATGAGCCATGATCCGTTTTCAGAGTTCTATTAGTCATTTTT
>SNQJ01S0008240.1:35843-61039 GCA_010110895.2 Picea sitchensis
CTCAACTCATTGATTTGGGTGTTGATAAGGGATTCTTCTTATGCAGATTGCGTCAAATGAGGAAAAGGGGAAGTGTCCTCGATGCAGTGGATCTCAGGGTCGAGTTCATCCACCTCCTCCCCTTCCTCATGAGAAACTAGGCTATTCTGGAGAGGGGTCTGAATCCTCTAATCATCCCTGTCTTTGCTTCTTTGTTGCCTTGGAAAAGTCTGTGTCTTATTGTTACCAGGCCTCCTGAAACCTCTGTTATCAGTATTCTGGGGATTTCTATACGTGGGCCTCCCCTCTAACTCCCAGCTTTCCATCCTAGCCAAAAGGGATTTCAGTACTTTAGTTACCTCATCCGTCTGAAGGGGAAGGGGAGAGGAATGAGATGGGGAGGTCTCTATTATTCCCCTAGCTACATCTCTATTAGACTTATCCCTGAGTCAGTCAATAGCCAATATGTTATACTCTACTTCCACGGCTGCGTCTTGCATGTGAGCCAGAGTGGTGGCTCTCCTTTCCCTCAGCAGGAGGCAGAAATCAGGATCAAAAGCACTGGCATAAGTGATCTTTGCAGAGGCTTTGGAGGGATTTATCTCGGTGAGGATCTTATTGTACATTTTATTAAACCTTTTGGAGAAGTCAGAGACAAACTCTCCTTCCTTTCTCTTCAAAGACCCAAACTCAGTCATGTAATACATGAAGTCCTTTTTGTCTCCCCATTGTCTCAAAAAGGCACTATCCAAAGCCTCAATCCCATCAATAGATCTAGGAGGCAGGGCCCTAAACCACTTTCTAGCCTTTCCTTCAAGACTATGGACGAAAATCTTCATCCATACATCTACATGCATGATAACATGATTGTCTGTAAAACTATAGAAGGCTTCAAGGTGTTCTTCTGCAGTTATGTTCCCCTCACCTGTAAACTTGGGCAACTGCTTGAGGTAACCATCTACTGGAAGGGCATTGAAAGGTTGAAGCAACACAAGGGGAGCATACCTAGCAGCTATTATAGCCTCCATTCTGGTCATGGGGGGATTTACTCTGGCCATAGGAATATTAGGTGGAGGAGAACTCGGAGGGGAAGGAGCTTGAACCAGGGATACTGGAAACATGCTTATAGGGGTAAGGGAAGTGGCAAGGGTTTCTCCTTCTAGTCCAAAACCAGGAGGAGACAACTCGGCAGGAACACTTTCGAAATTCAGGAAACGAGAAACTTCAGAAAAAGGTCTACTAGGAAGTTGAGGAGAAGAAAATGGAGTTTCTACAGAAGGAGATGACGGATTACTTGGTTCGACGGTGGAATTTTCTCCTTCAGAGGCCTTTCCTTTTCTGAAAATCACCTCTGGATCAGCTTCAGGTGTAGATAGAGGCAGCTATGGATGGGACCGCATGTGTCTGCCTCTGGAAGCCACAAATAAAACAACAGGTTCGCTATAGTGGAGTCGTCACAATGGAGTCACCAGGTGCACAGTAGCAATCATCAAGGGCTCTGATGCCTGATGCACCTTCAAAATCAGAGGCTCAATGTCATTCAATCTTGGGGAAAATTTTCAACTTCATCCCTGGAAATAGCACCAAAAATGTTGGCGTTGGAAGTCACTCCTAGATTGCAGCAGGAGCTGAGCCCAACGCCTATCATTTTATGTCACGATTTGTTTATAGAGGGTGATCAAGTGGAAGAAAACTTGGAACAATATCGTTCTAACTTTGAAACTAGGATGGACATGCACAGGTAGGTGAGGTATTAGTTAAACTTCAGACAGTGAGTTGTAGTAAGGGTGAATAGGAGGAAGAATTCTGTGAGGAAAAGATGAGGGTTGTTGTAGGCATCGAGCTTCTGACAACCTGCAGAAGAAAAACTTGAACGTGAAAACTTCTTACGCTCAAATGTAGGCAACACTAGAGAATATAATGGTGTTACAATAAATCCTTTATCTTAACACAGTCACAGTAATCCACGTGAATCAATCGATCATGAACTCTCTCAGCATGAGATAAAACTAGATGGGATAAGAAAGTTGTCTATTATAAAACAAGAAATCTCACATACAGATACATAACCAGAGAACTAGAGAGTCTATTAAAAATTTATAATCGGGAGCTTTTCTCTACCATTGATGCTTACAAAAATAGAAAAATTGAGTATATATACTCAGAAACATTCACCCAACAGAGGCGTGCTCGAACCTACAAGGTGTGGCGTCTTTTCAGTCAAACCTGGACAGAAATCCTTCATCATATGCCACCTTAACTCAGCATGGCTCCTGCAGGGGGGGGGACCTGCACACAAGGGTACCACGGGTTGATTGCTCTAGGCCTCCAATACCTTCCATTTATGGATCGAGCTTAGGTTTCACCTACCTGCTTGATTTTCATTAACTGATTCCCTAGGGAGTGGCCGAGATGATACCCTCATGAGAAGACCACGTGCCTGCTCTCTAAGGCTCGGAGGCTAGCCTCCCTTTCTTTTGGCACCACCCTCAGTGTAACCCAAGGCCATGACCTGGAACGTCTCTCCAAGGGAACTTCAACATTTCTTCTTTCGGGGATTTCTACTTCCACTACCTTCAAATTTCTTGGTGCTCAATCTCGCGAAATGGCCCTCCGGGATCAATGGTTGGATCGGCTCTAAAACTAACGGCCACGATCATTTTTCCTTGAATGCATTGGATCTACACCCCTTCATCTGCTTTGTCCCTTTTCCATACGATCCAGTGCTATGACCGTGAGCCCACACCCAAAGGCGACTTCGGCACTTCGCGTTTCAGGGATCCTAGCTGCAGAGAAAAAGTGCTTCAAGGTCGCGATGGGCGAAGCTGCGAGAGAGCCTGATCATGCGCCACATGGTCCTCTGGGATGGATAGCCCAGAACTCATTCGGAGATACTGTGGGCCCGAATCTTGGATGCCTTCGCATCTCGCGTTTCATGGCTGGGAGGAGGCTGATTCCTGTTCTTCAAAGTCATGATAGGCGAAGAGGCTGTAGAGCCTAATCACATGCCACGTGTCCCTCTTTTATTCGACGACCCAGAACTTATTCGGTGATACCGTCGGCCCAAATCCTGGATGCCTTCGCATCTCGCGTTTCACGGCTAGGAGGAGGTTGATTCTTGTTCTTAAAAGTCACGATAGGCAAAGAGGCGATAGAGCCTAATCATGTGCCATGTGTCCCTCTTTGATCGGATGACCCTGAACTTATTCGGTGATACTGTGGGCCCGAATCCTGGACACCTTCACATCTCTCATTTCGTGGCTGGGAGGAGGCTGATTCCTGTTCATCAAAGTCATGATAAGTGAAGAGGCGATAGAGCCTAATCACACACCATGTGTCCCTCTTTGATCGGATGACCTAGAACTTATTCGACGATACTGTGGGCCTGAATCCTATGCTAAACATGGCATAATTCCGTCGACTGCAAATATCCACCAACCGACAATTTGCTCCATCGATCGATCCTCGCCACCGGACACTGGGTCGTGCGTCTGTTAACATTTTAAGCCCAGAATTGAGATTCTATGCACTGCACGGTGTGCTCACAGCCGCATCCTTGGATAAAATGCCTTTGTTGGACCTTCAGGCCTACTTCTTCTCATCTCAGGCTACGGGCTCAAAGGAGAGAAAACAACCCACCCCTCTTAACAAGAATTAATGTTAACATTAGGCTCCATGGGGGATAGATTCATCCCTGTGATGGTCTAAGAACTCATTTGCAGCTTCAGTGCCTTGCTATTGGGCTATGGAGTCATTTACTAAGCCGAAAAATAAAAATAAATAAGGAACCAAAAGGAAAATATTTACAAACAAAGGAGCCGTCTAAGGCTTCAAACAAAACATTTCTTCAGAAAATGCCCATTTATTGGGCCATTGAAAACCTCTTCACCCTCCAAATCCTGCAACCTGTACATGTTATTTGAGAAAACCTTCGAGATTTTGAAGGGCCCGATCCATAGGGCGTCAAACTTGCAGTGCTTTCCCTTATTCTGTCTGGGTACATCCCACTTAAGCACCAAATCCTCGATCTCAAACTCCTTCTTCCTGACTTTCCTGTCAAAGGCCTGTTTGACCTTCTGCTAATGACTATGAGTTGTGTCCATCACCTGTTCCCTGATCTGTTATACTTCCACCATCTGATGAATCCTTCTAACCATATGATTTGGCTCTCCTTCATAATCTTGAAAGAACTTTGCTACAGGTAAGGCGAGCTGAGTGGGAAAAACCACCTCTGTTCTGTAAACCAGTTGAAAAGGCGAGGTTCCTAGGGACTTCTTCATTGTCACTCAATCGGCCCATAGAGTGAATTTGAGCTTTGAATTCCAAGCCCTCTTATTGTCTTCCAATAATCTTTTAATGAGCTTGATTACGATTTTATTGGAAGATTCCGCCAGTCCATTTCCTTGAAGATAATAGGGGGTGGAGTGAATTAGCGAGATCTCAAACTTCTCAAAGAACTTAATGAGAGGCTCAAATTTGAACGAAGAAGCATCATCAGTGACAATCCTGCTAGGACAGCCAAATATGGCTATGATATCCTCCAGGAATCTGATAATTACTTTGTGTGATGCACTTCTGGTGGGGGCAGCTTCTATCCACTTGGTGAAATAGTCTGTTGCAGTTAGGATCCATCTGTGTTGGCCACTTGAGGGAGGATGGATTTCTCTGATGAAATCTAGCCCCCACTGTTGAAAAGGTGTTGAAGCTACTACAGGCTTAAGTGGCAGTGGTCTAAGTTGTTGCTTTCCTGAGAACCTTTGGCATTTGATGCAAGCTCTGATTTCTCTATAGAAATCAGCAAAAAAAGTGGGCCAATAATACCCAGCCCTGAGGATTTTGTGAGCTGTGGTCTTCCAGAAATGATGCCCCCCACAAAGGCCGCTATGGAAATCAAACATAACTTTTTGGGCTTCTTGTGGATTCAGGCACCTTAAAAATACCCCTAGAGGGTCTTTCCAGTACAAGGCTCAATCAATGAGGCAATATCGGACCACCTTGAGCTTTAAATCTCTCGCCTTACTCTTTCCCATTCCATTAGGAGGCTTCAACTCTTGCAAAAAATACAAAATAACTCTATACCAGGTGCATTCTGCTAGCGATAAGTCACCCTGAGAACCTTTGTTGGACGACTCAGCTTGCTGATTTTTTGAACAAGCATTAATGAAGCTAATCCCCATGGATTTGAAATTGGATTCAGCCAACAGCTTGGCTAAACCCCGCCCCTTTATCAACTTGGTGGGATTAATCTCCAGATCAAACTCTAGGATCCTGGAAATCCATTTACCCCTTCTCCCATCTATGTCAAGCTGTATAAGTATATCCTTCACAGAGGATGAAGGAACGTATGCAGTCACTTTTGAGTGTAAGACATAGACTCTGAAATCTTTGAGATCTTTCACCAAGGCATAGGCTTTCTTCTCCATAATCTCATACTGGACTTCTGCATCTCTCAATGCCTTACTAAATAATGAAATGGGTTGTTCTCACCCTTCCTCATTTTTTTGAAATAAGACCGTTGCTACTGTATCAAAAGAAGAAAAAGAAAAAATCAAGAAGTCCTTGGAATAATCGGGACTGATCAGCACAGGTGCCTCAGTCAATGCCTTCTTTATTTGGATAAAATATTCCCTGGGTTCAGCAGTCCATTTTACTTATTTTCCTTTCCTAAGCATGGTTGTGATGTGTTTCACCATCTCAGCAAAATCTGAGATGAACCTCCTCAGAAAGTTAATCTTCCCTAAAAAAGCCTGAACTTCCTTTCTAGAATGGGGAAGTGACAGGGTCTAAATTGCCTCTACCCTGCTGGGATCAATCCTTACTCCTTCTATTGATACTATATGACCTAACATCTCCCCCTCCTTCATAGAAAACAAAGATTTTTTGGGGTTTAAGGATAGGCCAAACCTCCGACACTTCAAGAAAACTTTTCTCAGGTGACAACAGTGCTCTTTGTCAGACGTGGAGAAGACGGTGATGTCATCCAGATAGATCACCACAAACTGATATTTTTCCCCAATGAAGGCTATATCCATGGCTCTCCAAAATGTTACTCCTGCATTCATCAATCCAAAGGGAATTTTGGCATACATGAATGTTCCCCAAGGAGTGGTGAAGGTCATTTTTTCTATGTCCTCAGGCATGACTGATATCTGGTTATAACCAGAAAAACAATCGATCATGGATATCCTGGATGCACTAGTTACCCTCTGCAATATGTGTTCCATGTTGGGTAGGGGATAATTGTCTTTCTTTGAGCTCCTGTTCAGGTTCCTGAAATCAACACAGAGCCTGATTTCTCCACTTTTCTTTCTTATCGGGACCAAATTGGCCACCCATTCGGAATATCTCAAGGCGACAATGATTTGGGCATCTAACAACTTCTTCACTTCTCTTTCCATGATAGGCAGTAACATAGGGTTTATCTGTCTTAGCTTTTGCCTAAATGGTTTAGCCTCTTCCTTCAGTGGGATCTTGTGTTCAATGATAGATGTGTCATATGTCTTGAGGTCTTCATAGGTCCATGCAAACATATCGACAAATTCTCTTAATAGTTCAGTGTATTCGGCCATCTGTTCTTGGGTCAGGCTACTTGACAACTTGATGAACTTAGGCTCCTCTTGTGTGCCAATGTTGCACTCAGATGTATCAGTATCTACTCCTGAAATCTTATCTTTTACTACCACATCATTCCCATCGAACAGTCTTTCTAAAGGGACTAATCCCCTTGGAATGTGATTGTTGGGCAACTGAACAATATGGTCATTAACAATTTTATTTAAGAATACCTCAGAGTGAGGGTCGCCTTCGGGATCAGGGTCCTGATCAATGTGCAATGCAGAAAAATCTTCGACGGACTGAAGAAATTTTTCGATTTCAAGATCATCTTCGAATACCTTCCAATGCTTTACATTGTCCGAGATGGATGGCCTACATCTTATCTCAACCCCACATGGGATCTTCGGCGGTAGAGGGATCCTAAATAGACTAGTTGAGACAGCTAAGGAATCGATCGAAGTATTATCCTCCCTTGGGAAAAAAGAAATGTTGAAAGCTGAGAAGAAATTATCAAGCAGGTCCCATACCTCGTTCCTGTAGCTTCTGAGCCGAGGATGCTTGGCCCAATAGACATTCCTGACTTGTTGGATAATCAATTCAGCATCTCTGAACACTGTTACTCCCTCAATCCCCATTTCTTTGGTAGCCCTTAAACCTAGAACAAGAGCTTCATATTCTACCAAATTATTAGTTTCTTCAAATTCAAGCTTCTATGACAGGGATATGGCTTCCTGACAAGGCGACACAAAGACCACTCCAGCGCCAACGCCTTCGCTGGAAGAAGCTCTGTCGAAAAAAAAATTCCAAATAGAGGTGGTTGAAGGAGGTGTCTCTTGATCAAAGAAGGGTTGCTTTCTGATTTGGAAAGGGGCTTCAGGAGCATCAGTGAGTTGTAACAAACTATATCCCAAATCAGTGTCTAGCGCAAAGATAGGGTGATTGGTAGGGTTTTCCTCATCGCTAACAATGTAGGCTAGTTGGGCTTCTCTATATAGCCTCCTGTGTTCCCCTCCAAAAACTGGAATAGTAGCATATGTGAGATCCATCTGTAATGTTCCTCCAAGATTTTTAATCCAGGATCTTGACAGCAGCATGTCGAACTTGGGAGGAACGTCGGCCACTACAATGTCCATGAGCACACTCTTCATTGGCAACTGAAACATAGATACCGCCAAGTATTTGATGACTCCAAGGCATTGCACCCTCCTTGAATCAAAAGAGTACAAACCATGATAAGTCTTTGTCACCTCCAGTCCCAATTCCTCCATTACTATTTTGGGCATAAGGTTATGGGAAGCCCCTGAATCCATGAGGCAGTTATGCAGCACTTTATCATGTATGTTCAGGGATGTGTAGAAAGGAGGGGATGAATCATATATATATTCTGCCATGGGACCTAGGACAACTGCTGGCTTTTCATCTTGGAGATTTATTGAGTCCGTGGAAGGCTTGGGGGGCTCAGATTGTAGCAGCTTGGAGAGGGAATTTTTGAAATCTTCATTTTTAACTAGTTCGGAGAGGGGTACAGGAATTCTAATCTTCTGAATCTCATGCTCAAAACTAAAGGAGGAGAGAGACCTAGGAGCTTGCCTTACCTCAGAGACAGGTTCCTTGGCTGCTGGTGAAGCATTCTGAGTTTTATTTTCTTTAGTAGTGGTTGTTGCAGCCTTAGTAGGCCTTTCCGCTATGAGGGGCTGATCCTGGCTATCAAAATTCCCTTCTTTCTTTTTTGACCTGAGATTGTATCTGTTAGGAGTGTTGCTGGCCTTTTCCCCTTTACTCAACTCATTGATTTGGGTGTTGATAAGGGATTCTTCATATGCAAATTGCGTCAAATGAGAAAAAGGGGAAGTGTCCTCGATGCAGTGGATCTCAGGGTCGAGTTCATCCACCTCCTCCCCTTCCTCATGAGCAGTTAGGCTATTCTAGAGAGGGGTCTAAATCCTCTGATCATCCCTCTCTCTGCTTCTTTGTTCCCTTGGCAAAGTTTGTGGAATATTGTTACCAGGCCTCCTGAAACCTCTGTTATCAGTATTCTGGAGATTTCGATACGTGGGCTTCCCCTCTAACTCCCACCTCTCCATCNGGGCTTCCCCTCTAACTCCCACCTCTCCATCCTAGCCGAAAGGGATTTCAGTACTTTAGTTACCTCATCCGTCTGAAGGGGAAGGGGAGAGGAACGGGATGGGGAGGCCTCTATTCTTCTCCTAGATATGTCTCTGTCAGCCTTATCCCTGAGTCAATCAACAACCAATATGTTAGACTCTACTTCCATGGCTACGTCTTGCATGTGAGCCAGAGTGGTGGCTCTCCTTTCCCTCAGCAGGAGGCAGAAATCAGGATCAAAAGCATTGGCATAAGTGATCTTTGCAGAGGCTTCGGAGGGCTTTATCTCGGTGGGGATCTTATTGTACATTTTATTAAATATTTTGGAGAAGTCGGAGACAGACTCTCCTTCCTTTCTCTTCAAAGACCCAAACTCAGTCATGTAATACATGAAGTCCTTTTTGTCTCCCCATTGTCTCAAAAAGGAACTATCCAAAGCCTCAATCCCATCAATAGATGCAGGAGGCAGGGCCCTAAACCACTTTCTAGCCTTTCCTTCAAGACTATGGATGAAAATCCTCATCCATACATATGCATGCATGATAACATGATCATCTGTAAAACTGTAGAAGGCTTCAAGGTGTTCTTCTGCAGTTATGTTCCCCTCGCCTGTAAACTTGGGCAGCTGCTTGAGGTAACCATCTGCTGGAAGGGCATTGAGAGGCTGAGGAAACACAAGGGGAGCATACCTAGTAGCTATTATAGCCTCCATTCTAGTCATGGGGGCATTTACTCTGTCCATAAGTATATTAGGTGGAGGAGAACTCGGAGGGGAAGGAGCTTGAACCAAGGATACTAGAAACAGGCTTACAGGGGTAAGGGAAGTGACTAGGATTTCTCCTTCTAGTCCAAAACCAGGAGGAGACAACTCGGTAGGAACACTTTCGAAATTCAGGAAACGGGAAACTTTAGAAAAGGGTCTACTAGGAAGTTGAGGAGAAGAAAATGGAGTTTCTACAGAAGGAGATGGTGGATTACCTGGTTCAGCGGTGGAAGTTTCTCCTTCAAAGGCCTTTCCTTTTCTGAAAATCACCTCCAGATCAGCTTCAGGTGTAGCTAGAGGCTGCTGTGGATGGGACCACGTGTGTCTGCCTCTGGAAGCCACAACTAAAATAGTAGGTTTTCTCCAGTGGATTCATCAAAATGGATTCACAAGGTGCACAGTAGAAATCATCAAGGGCTCTGATGCTTGATGCACCTTCAAAATCAAAGGCTCAATGTCATTCAATCTCGGGGAAAATTTTCAACTTCGTCGCCGACAACAGCACCAAAAATGTTGGCATTGGAAGTCACTCCTGGATTGCAGCAGGAGAAGATCCCGATGCCCATCAATTTATGTCACGATTTGTTTATAGAGGGTGATCAAGTGGAAGAAAACTCAGAACAATATCGTTCTAACTCTGAAACTAGGTTGGACATGCACAGGTAGGTGAGGTCTTAGTTAAACTTCAGACAGTGAGTTGTAGTAAGGGTGAATAGGTGGACGACTTCTGTGAGGAAAAGTTGAGGGTTGTTGTAGGCATCGAGCTTCTGACAACATGTAGAAGAAAAACTTGAATGCGAGAACTTCTTATGCTCAAATGTAGGCAACATTGGAGAATATAACGGTGTTACAATAAATCCTTTATCTTAACACAGTCACAGTAATCCACACGAATCAGTCGATCATGAACTCTCTCAGTATGAGATGAAATTAGATGAGAAAGCTATCTGTTATAAAACAAGAAATCTCACATACAGATACATAACCATAGAACTAGAGCATCTATTAAAACTTTATAATCGGGAGCTTTGCTCTACCATTGGTACTTACAAAAATAGAAAAACTGAGTATATATACTCAGAAAAATTTGCCCAACAGAGGCGTGCTCAAACCTCCAAGGCATGGCGTCTTTTCAGTCAAACCTGGAAAGAAATCCTTTGTCAGACACCACCTTAACTCAGCATGGATCTTGCAGGGGGGAACCTACACACAAGGGTACCATGGGCTGATTGCTCCAGGCCTCCCATACCTTCCATTTATGGAACGAGCTTAGGTTTCACCTACCTGCTCGATTTTCATTAACTAATTCCCTAGGGAGTGGCCAAGACGATACCCTGAGGAAAAGACCACGTGCCTGCTCTCTAAGGCTTGGAGGCTAGCCTCCCTTTCTTCTGGCACTGCCCTCAATGTAACCCAGGACCATGACCTGGCGCCTCTCTCCAAGGGAGCTTCGAAATTTCTTCTTTCGGGGATTTCTACTTCCCCTGCCTTCAAATTTCCTAGTGCTCAATCTCGCGAAACGACCCTTTAGGATCAACGGTTGGATTGGCTCTAAAATTGACAGCCATGATAATTTTTCCTTGAACGCATTGGGTCCATGCCCCTTCATGTGCTTTGTCCCTTTTCCATACGACCCAGTGCTATGACAGTGGGCCTGCACCCAGAGGTGCCTTGGGAACTTCGCGTTTCGGGGATCCTAGCTGTAGAGAAAAAGTTCTTCAAGGTCGCGATGGGTGAAGCTGCGAGAGAGCCTGATCATGTGCCACATGGTCCTCCAGGATGGACGGCCCAAAACTTATTCGACGATACTCTGGGCCCGAATCCTGGACGCCTTCGCATCTCGCGTTTCGCAGCTAGGAGGAGGCTGATTCCTGTTCTTCAAAGTCACGATAGGAGAAGAGACGATAGAGCCTAATCACGCACCATGTATCCCTCTTTGATCGGACGGCCCAGAACTTATTTGGCAATACTGTGGGCTCGAATCCTGGACGCCTTTTCATCTCACTTTTCAC
The DNA here is from genome assembly GCA_010110895.2 of Picea sitchensis. NCBI lineage: Eukaryota > Viridiplantae > Streptophyta > Pinopsida > Pinales > Pinaceae > Picea > Picea sitchensis. The sequence continues at coordinate 47,259 of SNQJ01S0008240.1, forward strand.
GGCTGGGAGGAGGCTGATTCCTGTTCTTGAAAGTCATGATAGGCAAAGAGGCGATAGAGCCTAATCGCGCGCCATGTGTCCCTCTTTGATCAGATAGCCCAGAACTTATTCAGCAATACTATGGGCCTGAATCCTAGATGCCTTTGCATCTCACATTTCTCGGTTGAGAGGAGGTTGATTCTTGTTCTTCAAAGTCACGATAGGTGAAGAGGCGATAGAGCCTAATCGCGCACCACATGTCCCTCTTTGATCAGACGACCTAGAACTTATTCGGTGATACTGTGGGCATGAATCCTGTGCTAAACATGGCATAATTCCATCAGTCGCAAATATCCGTTGACTGACGATATGCTCCATCGATCGATCCTCACCGCCAGACACTGGGTCATGCGTATGCTAACATTTTAAGCCTAGAATTGAGATTCTATGCACTGCACGGTGTGCTCACGACCGCATCCTTGGACAAAATGCCTTTGTTGGACCTTCAAGCCTACTTTTTCTTAGCTCAGGCTATGGGCTCAAAGGAGAGAAAACAACCCACCCCTCTTAACAAGAATTAATGTTAACACCTGTCTTCTGGAGCTATCTTGATTTGATGGTAGCCTGATAATCTTTCTGTGAATGAGTATGCTTCATGGCCTCCTACATTCTCTAATACCTCATCTATTAAAGGGGTAGGAAAAGGGTCATGTAGGAAAGCATTCAGCTTCCTCATGCCGACACATATCCTTATCCCTCCCTACTTCTTCTCCTAAACTACCATAGGGTTTACCCATTCAAATTCCTCCACTAGTTCTATGATTCTAGCCTCCAACATTCTATCAATTTATTCTTTTACTTTCTGCTTATACATTGGGTTCAGTCTATATGGTTGTTTTCATACTGATATAGCCTTGGGTTTGAGGGGTATCTTCATATCACCTATCTCTCCTGATTTTCCTTTCATTTCTGTGAACATTGTTGGGAATAGGTCATTGTACTCATGCAGTAACTCTGTTATGCTTTCTACTGTTTGTTCATCCCAGTAGTCTCCAATGCTGCCCATTTTGGGATTCTCAGTTGTCCCAATGTTGACTTTCTTCACCTTGATCGACACAACCAAAATTTATGATTCCAGAGGTGGACCTTCGACCTCTCTTTGACCTTCAACTTCTATAATATGAATGTTTCATGGGTCATCTTCATCCAGTGTTTCTTCCTACACATGGTAGCATGACAATAGTTCATTTACTGTCTGTCTATTATGTTGTTGGTATTTTGTCATAAGTTCAACTTATGGTTCCTTAATGAACATCATCCCTATGATTTGTTTTAGTGTTGAATCTATGTTAGGGTTCTCATGTTCAAATGAGAAAGTGACTATAAAATTATGATGTAACATTGTCCATTATGCAGTGCCTCTACGCAATTCCTAGTCTACATACTAGTTTGTTGGAATTCCTTCCAATGTGTAAATAAAGTGATGAGACCATTCTTCTGGTGGTTTCATTCTCCATAGTTTTCTTCACTTCTCCAAGTGTTTTATTGGTGTCCCCTGTGTGTCATATCTCTGCAATTGATTGCTTCCCTGTTCTGCACAAAATGTGATGTGCAGTAACCGCTTACATAGATACCAGTGCTTGATTGTCTCTTTGTGCACACCACACCATCTTGTAGGTGTTTCCTTGAGTGCTATATCCAGAGATAAGAGCCTATGATTTTCTAAGACTTCATCTTTGTATCGTGTTAGGAATTATTCTAAGTCATTCACCCCATGAAAGATGAGAGGTTCTTTTATCTCTATACCTACCCATCTTACTGCACGGTCTATTCTTGTGCACCTTCTTGTGAAGACTTCATGCAATCTCTACTGCCAATTCTCCAACCCTGTATCTGAGTCTAACATGCATGAAGTGATACTTCTCCAAATGAGTACCCCATCTGCAGTTGGATTCACATAATCTTCTTCTCACACGGTGGTTCTATATAACTGGTTAATTTCCTCCAGGTCTAAACAAGTGGGTTCTACGAACCTTTCTCCTTCTAATGGGTCCATTGGCGCAATGAATCTGTACACTCCTGACTCGAATGTCATCTTCCTCGTCTTCATATTTATTATGGCTTGATTATCAAATTCCCAATCCAAGCCAAGAAATATCAGATAAGTTGTTGTGTCATCCACTACTTCTATTACTTCAAAATTGGATTTAGTGCGCACTCCATCCAGATCTATTGTCACACCCTTTAGCCTTCCAATTGGCAGAACCTTGTGTTTATTTTCTAGTTTCAGCTAAACAGGTGAATCCTAATGTGGGCTCTCCATACATTTCCATGTCTTCTTGGGTATTACATTCACTTCGGAGCTTAAATCTAGTATGATGTCCCCCATATTTAAATATCCAATGTTGGCATTTGGTCTGAATTCTCTGCTTGTCCTTCTCCTCATATGCAAATGATTAACTATTTTCTTTTCTAGCTTTCCCTCTACATCTATGCTACATATTTCTAACATATTTTGTAACACTTTAATAGATGATGGATCATTTAGTAGTTTAACACAGGATTGCAGAAAAGCCTTTATAATACTTACTTGTCCTATGGGTTGTGATTCATTAGTATGATCCAACGATAAAGGCATAACGTACATTGGTACATCCTGAGTATGTTGCATAGTTGATGTAGATGCGATTTTTGGCTTCAAGAGCTCTTGTATGGATTTCTTAAATATCTCGTTTTTTGTTCTGCGCATCAAACTACTTCTGTTGTTCAACATTTTTCTTCACCCATTGGTGTTGTGCTAGATCTTGTCTTACTGCATCATCTCTTGTCTTAGCTCCTCCACACGTAACTATGTTGATATTTATTCCATCATCCCTTGCTTCTTCATAAATCCATTGAACATTCTAATTTTTCTTATTTCTGTTTTCCCGGATCTTCCCCAATAGTGTCGAACAATGTTTTGTGTCATGGTCGGATGCGTGACAATACATACATGTCGTAGGTGGGAGTGGACATTCTCTTTCATAGTGCTTTGGTTGTTGACATTTATGGAATACCATCAGTCCTCTGCCTCTTCCAAAACCTCCTCTACCTTGTCCTCCACCTCTGTAGCCAGATCGATATCCTCGCGATGCATTTTACTACGGTGACTGGTTATATTGCGTGAAATTATACTGTGGTTGCACGGTATTGTATTGTGGTTGCACAGTGTTATATTGTTGTGGCACAATGTTATATGGGGTTGGTACTTGGTTAAAATGTGGCAAAATTTTCCTTGTCATCATCTCTTCCTGCACCCTATAGGTGTCTGATGTTCTTTCCCTCATCAACTCCATTTCCTATAATCTTTGTCATCATGGCCTACTGACTTGAAAAATTTTCATTATGAACTCTTAGGAAATGTCTGGTATTTATGCATCATTGAACAGTGATATGGATCATGCCCTTGTGTTTGACAGATCTCACACCATATTCCTCTTGATGGAAAAGGGTTTGGAAGTTTTGTTTCCATGTACTACGTGAATGTTGGGCATTCATTCTTGTGGTGTCCTTCTGTCCTACATGTGGTACACCAAACACATTCTCTTTTTTCCTTACTCATGTTCTGGTTTAATTGAAATGTTAGATTCTTTTGATATTCCTTGAGATCCTCTATTGTTGGATATGTCTTTTGATATTGGTTCTCTTCCAATTGTAGGGTTTCCTATAGAGCCTCTACCTAGGTATGAAACTTATTTTGTCTCAAGGAGTATTTCAAATGTGGTAGTAGTGAATTGACAAACATATTCCTATGTTTCATATTAGGCATGACATACTTTATCTTTTCCTTCAATCATTTGAATCTCTGGTATATCTCCCAAACATATTCTCCTGGTTTCATTATGATCTCTATCATCTCATTCATGTATTGATCCTCTGAGCTAGGCTTCTGGAATTCATTTATCAACATCTTCTTGATATCCACGATCATTCTGGTTGTTCCTGGTGGATTGTTTGCAGCTAAGCTCATGTACCAATCCAGTGTGCGGTCTCTTAGCGTGATGGATAACTGCACAAGTTTAGTTCCCTAATCTGTGATCTACTTTGCTTCCCATATCTTTTCACAGATAAACAAGTGCTTCTCAGAGTCCTTCAATGCCTCTCCCTTGAATTATGCTAACCTGATGATGGGATCATGTCCTGCCATCCTGAATTTTGAACTACTACCTCCTCGTGGTGTAGATATTTGACTAATGCTTTCTGAACTAGCTCCCCCATTTGTTGTTCCATGTGTATATGTACTTCCTACTACATTTCTTCCACTGAAATTTGATTTTCTAAACGACGGTGTTCTTTCTGGTGTATTAGTCGCACATGGGTTTATGGGTTCCACACTGACACTAATATGGATAAGAGTTCTTCCTCTAGTTTATTCTCTTGTACATCTTGTCTTCCTTTCATATGTCGCGTGCAGGATTTCCTCAATCTTCTCCATATCCCAAATATCCTCTACCTCTTCTTGATCACTTGCCAAGCCTTCCCTCGCAGCTATGGCTCTCTTCTTATTGTTCATCTTATATTGGTAGGGTACTCCACTGCATGTTCTTCCAATTGTTGCCATGATCTTCTTGATCTGGTATTCTTCCATCATGATTGGATCCAATGCCTCCTCCTTCTTCCCCTTATCCATCTCTTCCTCCATTTATTTGTCTCTTGTTAGTGCTTCCCCCCTTCCCCCATGCACGCAGGGAATTTTAGTTGTCTGAGGCCATTTTCATTACACCTTTGTTATACAGTAACATATTAATATAAGTATACAACGATATGATATACCTACCTCACGATCCCTTTAGGAAATCTTGTTCTACTGCACTGTAAGACTTCACAATATCTACTACAAATTCTATGATAAATCCCGCAACAATGTTTTCTAACCAGAAATATATTGCACCCGTAAATTTATAGTCAACTTGTTGTAACTGCATGATCTCCACAGGATTCCACTCTAGTTATCTGATATGATTTGTAGGGTGGTTGTCTTTCAACCTCAATATCCACTCTTGCATCAAATGTAGGAAATCACAGAAAAATACTTCATGCAAGTCGCTAAATACGTACTTGTCCAAATATTTGCACGGTGTTAACTTTGGGTTTCTATTATCTTTCTACGCAAATTCCAGCTCCTTTGTTTTCAACCATATCTCGATCTCTGCCTTTTTTTTGTTCCACGGTCTCAACATCCCTTTTTATATTCTCATTCTTTTAACGTTTTGTTGCCAGATATGACATTCTTTTTACGCTTCTTCAACAGATATCATTCACTCAATCCCATTATGTTCCAACTGGAAGCATAACCATTTGTTGGTTATTTACTTTATATACTATGACCTTACTTTAATGTCATAAGTTGACCTAGGTTCATATTTGAACAATCTTCCAACAAAATCCCTCTAAAACTACTGCCCCCCCTGGTAAACTAGAAGACAGTGTAGTACACAGGGTGCATTGTGCAGTCTCACCCAACATAGTTCTATGGGTGGTTGCAATGCTCAAATGCTTGCAGCCTAGGAATGAGTGGGGATATGTGATTTCACCCTCTATTATCTTCATTCATTTACTTTCTCATGCCTCTATATTTATTATATTGTCATTCTTACTCATGCATGTAAAATATCAAATCTAACTAATTCATTCATTCATTTTTCTAACATCTAATCATCAAAAACAAAGAAGATACATAACATCCAATCACATAACACAGGGTCTATTGTGGTTCACCCCTCCTGGGCTATGTCCACAAAGATTTGGCTATTATGCTCTTTTATTATTTTGGTTTCAACACTATAGTGCCTCGCGCCTTACAACTCTCAATCTCAATAGGTCGAGATATTACAATGAGGCAGACTAGATCACACCAGACTCCTCAGCCTGTGATCAAACCCTCAATATCTACCTCAGTCCCTCTCCTCGGATCAACAACTTACAAAAATAGATTGGAGTAATAGTATGATACAATGGAAAACAACATGATATCCAACTACAAACCTTAGAACTACCGAGCCGCTCTACAACACAACCGCAACCCCTACCTAGACCTCCTAGGTACCTACTTATACATGTTCCTGGCTTACTAGCCATTACATCTTCTTACAAAAACCCTAACCCTAACATGGTTAGGTATTCTTGCATGTGTTCCTCGCATGCTTTCCTCCTTTGCATGGATGTTTGTCTTAAGCGTGTTGTTTTTCCTACCACTTATCTTGTGCTTTATTCTCCACAATTATTCTTTATTTTTAGATCTAGTGTTACTACAAATATGGTTGGTTTTTTGTTGTATCTTTGTTGTCACAAATCAAGAAATACATTAAATTATTTATGTCATCCATTTTGATATTTCAATATGTGTATTTTTTGGTGTGAATATTTGACATTTTTTTATATTTAAATCATATGAAATACATCCATACCACACTCAGAAACCTAATTAAATACACAACAAAATATTGGAACATTGGAGTTATAAGCAGTGAAATTTACCTCCATCCTAAGTGTTCAATAGAATTCAACACAAATATTGCTTCAACAGTCAAAATTTTATACCAGTATTGTTCAGGACATTACAATGGTATTAGAGCAATGTATTCGGGTTTGTTGTTCACAAGGAAAGGTAACGGTAGGTATATCACCTATAGAAGTCAAAGACAACGAGGGGCAGAAGACATATTTAACGAAGAAGGGGGAATAAGGGAGAACCATCTAGACGCATAACAAGAATAATTCATGGAGGATAATAATAAGGAAAGAGCTATAAAATCCCTAGAAGGTTTTTTTGTTGGGCAGCAACAATTAGCACAATTGTTGACACAGTTAATTGCTAGTAACCAAGAAAATCAAAATTATGGGGGTAACCATGGTGCAGGGAGTTCCAATGTGAAAAATGGGAACAATGGTGAGGGAAGTCATCTTGCGATTATCACACCTAACCACACTAGCATTCTTGTTCAAGTGGGTGCTAGGACCAATAACAGGACAATCCCCAGACCCCTTATCCCTCAATTATTGGGAAACCAACAAATGAAGAATCAAGGGAAGCAAGTTCCAGGTGAATATTTTCAATATTATTTGAGAGAGTATCAATATATAGGTGATTAATTTCATGCGACCATGTCGCTAAAGGAATTTTTCACAATCAAATACAAGAATAAACAAAGGGATCACAACAGGGAGAAACAAAACAAGGATCTAGCACGAAATTTGGGAAAACTGTCCATTATGTCCTTCGATGGGTCTAGCAAGAGAACATCCAGAGCATGGGTACATAATTTGGATACACAATTCCAGTTCAATCCTATGAAATAGGCCAAAGCAATCAAATTTACTACTTTGCACCTTAATGGAGAAGCCCATGAGTGGTGGTACCATGCATTGGTCACTCTGGGACATGCTACTATCACCTCTTATTTTGGAATTCACTCAGAAGTTAATGGAGAGGTTTGATAAGGAGCCTTATCTACATTTCATGGAGTTGGAATAGATCAAGCATGAGGGAACACCAAGTGCCTACATCATAGAATTTCAAATACTTGCAGTCACTGTGATCGATATCTTTGAGCTAAGATTGGTGATGCTATTTATTGAGGTTCTATCTGAACCACTTCATGGTTTGGTGAAGGATTTAAAACTAGAGACATTACATGATATTATCATCACAACACGAGACATGGAGGGGGCAGTCCCAAAGACAAATACCTTCTCCAAACCATTCATTCCATAAAAAAGAAAAGATAAGAAACCTCCAGTGAAAGAAGAGACATGTAAGCAGAGGCTAGATGAGGTGACTCAGAATGCATTGGGAAAAAAGAATATTTTTTTCATCTACAAAGATCCTTGGGAATTGACCCATGAGTGCATGGGAAAATGAAAGGTTCACTACATAGAGGTACATTCAGATAGTGATGATGAAGAAGAGGTTGCACCGGAGCACAAAAATGAGAAGGGGGACTCTACCGGGGAGAAGCCTCGGGAGGTGGCTATCGCCACTTTATTAGGCACGTCTATATTCCACACCTTCAAAGTTATAGGAGTACTATGAGGAAAGGGTATTACCACTATGATTGATGGTGGGGAAACCCATGATTTCATTGATGCATCTTGTGTAGCCAGGAGACGGATGTCTATTGAGGAATTTGAGGGTTTAGTGTAGTCGTGGTCGATGAGTATAATGTGTCATTCATGAAGAATATTTCCAAGTTGGTCGTGACATTGGGAAACTACACCTTGATCGATGAATTTTATGTCGTCGATTTGGCAGACTCCAATATAGTTTTGGAAGTCCAATGGCTTCAAACATTGGGGGACATCATGTCAGATTATAAAGTGATGACAATGAAATTCTTCACACCAGGAGGTAAAAAGATTATTCTGAGAGGCATGTCAAATAATACCTCTATGGTTGTGTCAAATAAAAGGATGGATGCCATTTTTAGGCGAGGAGATATAACATATGCAACATAGTGTTTTATCACAACATACGTAGATGCACATGGTCGACAACATCATCATGCAGACATTCAGGACTTGTTGAGCCAACATCACAAGATCTTTGGATAGATACCTCCATGGATACCACTGGACAAAGGCTTTGAGCATACTATAGAATTGGAGGAGGGATCCAAGTCTATCATAAAAACCCCTTACAAGCACCCCAAGAAATTCAAAGATGAAATAGAAAAATCCATCAAGGATTTGCTTGAGATGGGGCATATCAGACCCAATTCCAATCCTTTCGCTTCTTTGATGGTTTTGGTTAAGAAGAAGGATGGAACTATGAGTATGTGTATTGAATATAGGGCCATGAATAAGAATATGATTAATAATATTTATCCTATACCGAGGATTGATGAGCTTATGGACAAGCTGCATGGAGTAGTATAATTTTTGAAGATTGATATTCGATCCGGTTACCATCAAATCAGAGTCAGAGAGGAAGATATTCACAAGATTCTTTTAGGTACCATTATGGTTACTATGAGTTCTTGGTCATTCCATTTGGGCTGACCAATGCACTAGCTACATTTCAATCATGCATGAATCACTTATTTAGAAAGCAGTTGCAGAATTTTTTATTGATATTTTTTTATGATTTGTTGATATATAGAAGAACATGGGAGGAACACTTCGGGCACTTAGAGGAGATTTTGAGTATGATGGGGGAGAAATCATTGTTTTCCAAAGAGTCTAAGTTTGAATTTGGCATGATAGATATTCTATACTTGGGACATGTGGTCGGTGCACAGGGACTATAGGTACATAGGTAGAAGATACATGCTATATTAGATTGGCCACCACCAAAAAATATCACACACCTGTGTGGATTCTTTGGAATTTGTAGTTATTACAAACAGTTTGTGAAAGGGTTTTCACATTTGGTCACACCACTCATAGACCTCACAAATAAAGGAGGATTCATATGGACCGAAGAGTATTGGAAGACGTTTGACCACATGAAGGAAGTGATGAGCACCTGCCCAGTTTTAGCACTCCCTGACTTCACTCATCCCTTTTTTCTTGAGTGTGATGCATCAAGTGAAGGGAGAGGAGAATTTTTGATGTAGAAAAGGAATATGATTTCATACGATATAATAAATCTCTTAGATAGGGAGAAACTCTATCCCATCTATGAAAAATAAATGCTCGTCACCATGCATGCCTTACTGAAGTTTCAACAATATTTGGTAGGTTGGAAATTCCTGGTTAAAACAGACCATAACAACTTGAGACACTTCATGGGGAAAAAGGACTTGAATGAAAGGCAATAGAAATGGGTTAGAAAATTAAAATCCTATAAATTTTACATCAAGGATTTCAAAGGGAATAAAAATTTAGTAATTGATACTCTTTCCAGGAGGCCATAGATGTGTTCTCTTACATAGATTTCAATTGATTGGAAACCTCATCTAGTGGTGGAATGTCCCAAGAAAAAAATTGCTTGTGAGGTGATGGACCACAATACATAGGATGCCATGTATAAGGTGGTGGATGACATCATCTACTACAAGTATTGTATATATCTAGTTCTGGAATCCACACTAAAGGAAAATATCTTGGAGGTTATGCATAATACACGATTGGCAGGACATCTAGGGAATTTCAAAACCTATAGGAAATTTAGGGAGATGTTCACTTGGAAGGGCCTCAAAAATGACGTGTTGAAGCACATGAGAGAGTGTGTGAATTTTCAATAGAACGAGTAAGATAAGACCCATCCTGGAGGACTATTATAGTCATTTCCCATTCTGAAGTAGAAATGGGAGAGTATATCCATGGATTTTAGTTGATTGGAAACCTCATCTAGTGGTGGAATGTCCCAAGAAAAAAAATTCTTGTGAGGTGATGGACCACAATACACAGGATGCCATGTATAAGGTGGTGGATGAAATCATATTCTACAAGTATTGTATATATCTAGTTCTGGAATCCACACTAAAGGAAAATATCTTGGAGGTTATGCATAATACACGATTGGCAGAACATCTAGGGCATTTCAAAACCTATACGAAATTTAGGGAGAGGTTCACTTGGAAGGGCCTCAAAAATGACGTGTTGAAGCATGTGAGAGAGTGTGTGAATTTTCAATAGAACGAGTAAGAGCAGACCCATCCTACAGGACTATTATAGTCATTTCCCATTCTGGAGTAGAAATGGGAGAGTATATCCATGGATTTTATCACCAAGTTTCCAAAGGTCCAGGGAATAGATTGTATATATCTGGTAGTTGATCGGATGACCAAATTTTCACACTTCTTTTCCATATCCTCACAGTATAAGACAACAAAGGTAGCAGAGCTATTCTTCATAGAGGTATTCAGACTTCATGGGCTACCAAAATATATTTTCATTGACAGGGACATGAGGCTCCTCAATGCTTTTTGGAAGGAGTTGTTCAGATTGGTTGGCATAGAGTTTACCCCCAAGACTAGTTACCGCCATTAGGAAGATGACCAAACAGATATTTTGAACAAATGGCTTGAGGGATATTTACATAACTATGTGTTAGGGAAGCAGAAAGCATGGATGAAGTTTAGACCTGGGTGAGCATTGTTATAACACCATTCATCACATGTCCATTGACATGACACCATTCCTAGAATTATATGGGTACAATGATCCTTCCTTTGTTGACTTGGAATTTGGTGACAGCAAGGCTCCTAAAGCCAAGGATTGGATCCAAGAGAGCCAGGGCATACTCAGGACTCTCAAGGACAGCCTACAAATGACTCAAAATCAACAGAAGCTATATGCATATAGGCATAGGGTCAAGTGCACTTTCGAGGTGGGAGACATGGTTTTCTTGAGGCTACAACCATACAAACAGTATTCACTGAAGAAGAGAGGACTAGAAAATCTTGAGCCATGTTTTTGTGGCCCTTCAAGGTGGTTCAGAGAGTTGATGAAGTGGCTTATGAACTCAAATTTTTGTAGGGAAGAAAAATCCATAATGTGTTTCACATATCATGCCTCAAAAAGGAATTGGGGAAACATATCACCACTTCAATAGAGATACCTCCATTGGATGAGGAGTGGAAATCAGTATTGGTTCTTGAGGAGGTATTGGAGGTCCAAGAGAGGAGATTTTGTAACAGGTTAATTCAATAATACCTCATCAGATGGTGGGACTTACCAACAGAGGATTCCATGTGGAAGAGTGATCAGATCTTGCAGCATCAAATTTGCAGTTGCTTGAGGACAAGAAATCTCGAGAAGGGAGGACTGTAATGTCCCTTTCCAAATGAGCCATCTAAACAAATTGATGAAATGGCCTAAGTAATTATGGTGGGCCATAGTCATGGAATTAAAAGGGAATTAATTATTTTATTAATGTCACTGGAGCGAGAATTAATTAAATATAAAGGTGACATTGAGTAAAGTTGAAAAAGGTACCTAAGTGACTATTGAGAATATGAAAAGTCACTTAAATTGATTAAAAGGTAAAAAGGTCGCAAAAGAGTCAACTAATGAATAAAAGGGGAAACGAGTGTGCCCTATCTCATGGTATTTTCTAATTTCTCATTGAGAGAGATCATTGTGGCTTTGGAACTCTTGGGACAGAAACCCTAGGAGGAATTTTTAGGGATTGGCTCAGGTGGTGAGACCATCCACCCTAGTTAGTCATTTTGGAGAAGAGATCATCCAAATTTATTCTATGTGCTTCATTGATAACTAATATATCTTGGTAGTTGTGCCTTTCATTCAAATTTTTGACTGAGTTTAGAGGTGGCGGATGAGTTTGGTATTCAAGGGTCAACCAATTGGAAGAAGGTCGAGTTTTCCTTAGAGAATATCGTGGGCTCTTCATTATATTCATTTTTTGAGAGTTGGGGTGCATTCTATGAGGTCAAGGGGGTGAATATTATTGTGAGATATGAGTATATACTTCCTGGGTAGAATTACCACCTTCATGGACCATTTCCTCTCTTGTTTCATAGTTAGTAGAGGTGATGGAAAGTATATATCAGTGGTGGTGGCACTACTATAAATGGACAGAATTTCTGCCGCCCTATTGTCGTACCCTCGATGCTTGAAGTCGCTCAACCTCCACTTATGAGGGCTCAACAGGCATCAAAAAATATCCCGTGGTTTTTCCGACGTCGGACAATTGTCGGTTTTCCGACTCCCCTAACGTCGGACGACCGACGACCTTTAAAAATTTAATTTCAAGGACAATCGGAAAACTACCGATGACGTCTGTTGGTCTACCGACGAATATTCCGACACTATCTCACTGACATGACTGACGAGAGTGTTGTAGTTCCGATGCTTTGCTGGGATCGTTTCTCGTTGGAAGTCCGACCTGTAGTAGTTGGAAGACCGATGGACCTGAATATTTAAAAAAACAAAATTATTGAAAAGAGGCAAGGCATTATTTTTCTCAAGTTCATAAAAGGGACATAAGGTTTCTTCAACACTGACCAACCCATCCCGGTTGCCAAATTCTACAATATCCCAGATAAAATCATCGGTTAGCTCAAGCTTCAACAAAGGCAGAGATGGATTGGTTGTTGCAATTGGAAATGGGGCAAAGAAATGGCATGGAATTTATCAAAAGATGATTCTATCAAGTAATAGGGAAAAGAAATGGCATGGAATTTATCAACATTATTCCCTCATGGCCACATAAATCTATTTTCCATGTTCATACCAAACCAAAATCTATTCACTTGTAGCACCTATGGGATTCAAAAAATGGGTTTAGTAACTCTAATCATTTAGTCATACCATTTGTTGAAAGTGTCCTCATTGAATGCAAAATTCTTAGTGTCCTTCCAACCCTTCCAAGCATCAAATTGCAATGAAAGAATTTGTTGATTGGGTATGGGATGAATTTATCTTCCCTACAGGGGATTCCATTTCCACATCCCAAAAGAAACCAATGGATAGCCAAATATGAATTAGGTGGATTATGTGTGGGGATTAGCAAATGCCTGAAAGAATTCATCTATTAATAACTTAAACCATTTCAATTTAGTTCCCTACACACATAATTTAGTGACAAATTGGGCATCCAAGTTGAATTATTCCTTGGTGTACTATTTACACATGAGATGGATTGCAATCAACTAGCAAGCAAAATGGCCCTCGGGGTTAATAATCAATGAGATGATGGCACCACAACCTCCCTTGTATGTACCATACTTGTGATATAGGCTAGGTTCATCCTTATTGCGACCATGCTTCCTCATAACTTGAAATGCATGGGAGACATATTCCCCCTCCATAGACAACCTTGTTAAAATGTGTACATCTTGCACATGTATAGGGTATTC
>SNQJ01S0008240.1:61089-72736 GCA_010110895.2 Picea sitchensis
GTTAGGGTTTTTTTCCCTAGAAGGAAACCCTCTTTTATGAGGGAAATGTATCGCGACTATGGTTGATGGTGAATATTGTACTCTGAGAGAGGAGACTGTGAGAGAAAGAAGAGGAAGTTACAGTGGGTTTTCCTGTAGGTTGTATCCCTTCATTTGTTGGATAATAATATAGGAAGGACCTGGCAATTTCTTTGGTGGACGTAGCCCACACTGGGTGAACCACGTAAATCTATGTCTCTCTTGCATTGTGTGTCTTCTGTGTTTTGTTTCGGCATTTGTTTTATTTTATTGCTCTGCGGTCCTGTTTTTCTAACACTGAGAAATCTTCAATCCTTGGACCCTTTGTATCAAATGGCTCCTCCACGTGGGTTGCATACAGTTGACATCCTTTTCTAAAACATCTTTTTAGTTGTAAGGCCAAAATATCCCTTATAGAGATGGGTCTTGGAACTCCTCTCACAGTGCTTTGTTTTCCATTTCCATCAAGACATGTAAATCACTACTATAAATGGACAGAATTTCTGACGCCCTATTACCTTGTACCCCCGATGTTTGACATCGCTCAACCGCCGCTTATGAGGGCTCAATAGGCGTCAGAAAATATCCCGTGCTTTTTTCGACATTGGACTATCATCGGTATTCCGACTCCACTAATGTCTGACAACCGACGGCCTTTAAAAATTAATTTCAAAGGACAACCGGAAAACTACCGATGACTTTCGTTGGTCATTTTGCAATGGTTATGACGTCATCCATTGGAAAGAAAGTAGTAGTTTCCATGTCTATTGGATACATGTATGATGAACCATACCGATGAAGGATGTCGGAAGGCATAGCATGGGCAATATTACTGGTGGAATTACCGATGAACAACATTGGAAGCATTCGTTTTATTCTGACGCTATCCATCAGAACAGACGGACATCTATCGTCGCTACACTGCTATATCCGCCGGCGCGACCGAAGAGCATGTTGTGGTTCTGATGCTTTGTTGGGAGCCTTTCTCATCGAAAAGTCTGACCTGTAGTAGTCAGAAGACCGACGGACCTAAATATTTTAAAAAAAAAAAATGTTGAAAAGAGACGAAATGGCATGGAATTTATCAAAAGATGATTCTATCAAGTAATAGGGCAAAGAAATGGCATGGAATTTATCAACATTAGTCCCTCATGGCCACATAAATGTGTTGTCCATGTTCATACCAAACCAAAATTTATTCACTTGTATCACCTATGGGATTCACAAAATGGGTTTAGTAACTCTAATCATCTAGTCATACCATTTGTTGAAAATGGCCTCATTGAATGAAAAATTATTAGTGTCCTTCCAACTCTTCCAAGCATCAAATTGCAATGAAAAAATTTGTTGATTGGGCATGGGATGAAGTTATCTTCCCTATAGGGGATTCCATTTCCACATCCCAAAAGAAACCAATGGATAGTCAAAGATGAATTAAGTGGATTATGTGTGGGGATTAGCACATGCCTGAAAGACTTCATCTATTAATAACTTAAACCATTTCAATTTAGTTCCCTGCACACATAATTTAGTGACAAATTGGGCATCCAGGTTGAATTATTCCTTGGTGTATTTACATATGAGATGGATTGCAATCAACTAGCAAGCAAAATGGCCCTCGGGGTTATTAATCAATGAGATTATGGAACCACAACCTCCCCTATATGTACCATACTTGTGATATAGGCTATGTTCATCCTTATTGCGACCATGCTTCCTCATAACTTGAAATGCATGGGAGATATATTCCCCCTCCATAGACAACCTTGTTAAAATGTGTACATCTTGCACATGTATAGGGTATTCCCATTCAATCCATATGTAATTCCAAATACCAACAAGTCATGCAACACCACAAAATTATATTTACAGAGAGGTTCAAACATAGGCTTCCAAACTATGGCAATGTCACTAGACTCAAATGGAATGTAATCAAGATAAGATTCATGTCTAGGAACAAGTAATCATCAATGAATTTTTTGTTGACCAGTCTCATTTTCTCAACCTCCCAATGCAAATCCTATAAAAATTCAACTCTCAAATCATAGTAATCTATTGGAACTGCTTCTTTTTTTCACAGTGTAGCTTTCAGAGCCAAAACCCTTCTTGTCAATGCCTTACAAATCTAATAAAAATAAAACTAGATTTTATCACTCTAAACTCTACAAAATCCCATCAATGCCTTACCCTTCTTGTCAATTCCTTACCATTCATATTTTTCCAAGAACAATCTGTTATACCAAGCAACATTCTTCAGAAATATCCTCTTCTAATTTCTCAGGTGAAAAATCAGTTGGTTTTGGTTGGAGAATTCCCTTGTCTTGTATAGGTCTCAACCATGGACACTCTGATTTTATGCCTGAGAAATTAGAAGAGGAGCTTTTTGGCATAATTCCCTTGTCTTGTATAGGTCTCAGCCATGGACTCTCAAGCTTAAAGTGCTTAAAAACCTACATACAACAATGACCAAATTACTTCAATTGTCACTAAACAAATTCAATAGCTAAATATTGTCTAACCTTCAATAGTTAATTAAACAACTTATAAGTATTTAAACAAATACATATCGATCCTTATAAGTATGGGGAACAATATCACATCCCAGAAATTGTACAAAAAATTGCAATGGAGGCCAGTTCATATTTTGTTGGAATTACATATTTAGCCCCAGGAGAATCAAAACAATGTTTAGTATAAAATAGAAATAGACGCACTTCAACTTGATAGCCTTTTGATCCCAAATCCACTTTTCTGTGAGTCGATATTAAAACTCTTGGATGGGACCGCCAATGAAAAACATAAGAGGATTTAAAAGATAAATAAAAAATAAGGGCCATAACCATACTCTAGCTACAAACACAAACATTGCGATAGCTACCAACTCTGAAGTATATATTTACCCCGAGGCGAATCAAAACAATCTTGAGAATAAACCATTGTAACAATCATTGATTTTTATCAACACAAAATTAAATCACAAAATCGTTTACAAAATCCAAATACCACTTATAGCTCAACTTCAGTGTAGAAAATAGAAATCGACGTGCTACAACTTGATAGCCTTTGAGCACATTGGACAGGGTTGCTATCAAAATAAATAAGTAAAAAATAGGGTTTTAAAAGAAGGAAAAACAAGGAAAATTATATAACTAGGCCATATAATAGAATAAGATTTGCAATTTCAACATATGGCCAACATATACAATTGAAAACCAGCTAATCACTAAATATTGTCTAACCTTCAATAGCTAATTAAGAAATTATATAACTATGTGATTTATGAAACATTACTTTGAAGATTATAAAAGAAAAATACACCCTTCAAAACAATGATGCATCATATAATTAAAACTTCTAGACCAAACCCCTTATGTGTGCTAGTTTCACCTCCGAGTTACAGTGCCATGAGTTGCTTCATGCTCAATAGTTTTTCCATCGGGACAAACCTGGAAAAGACAACAAAATCCAATATTATTCAATGGACATATTTAACCTCTAGGATATTCCTACTCAAGATAATAGATCGCTACATTGGACAATATAGAATATTAAATAAAATATGTATTTTAAAAAAATNAATCCAAGATTATTAAATGGACATATTTAACCTCTAGGATATTCCTACTCAAGATAATAGATCGCTACATTGGACAATATAGAATATTAAATAAAATATGTATTTTAAAAAAATTATTCAACTGCAATTATTTACTATACGTTAAGATGCACTAAATTGAGAATGTCGGAACATACCTTGACAATGCTTACAAGCACCTTATCAGCGTTTTTTTGGAGTAGCCCCTCTTCATCCTAGATTCAAACATCGACTTACTCACTGAGAACAAACTACAAACGTGATAGTTATAGAACTAGAAATAACTCCTCAATGGGCTCCTCTTGGTTTCAAGAATAATTTATTGGAGTTGTCTAATCTTGCAGCAAACCTCCCTCGATCTGACGGAGCAACAACGAAGTCAACATTGGCTTTGTTTTTGCTCCGGTAGATCGATAGAGGTTTAGTCCAAGATTAGCCAATTCCTAATTTATTCTCTACTAAATAGGGCCAACCACGTGAAGGTGGAAGCTCTTATGGCCCCTCCCCCCCCTCACATCACTCTCAATTCCCCAATACTCAATCTAAATGATAAATTTAGGGTAGAAATTTAACATTTTTTCTCACAATATGCTTACTACAGATCAGATCTAAACATAAGGGTAAAAAGCAGATAATAGAAATATAACAAAAATTTTCATATCACATCAAGAAGATAACCATTCATATCAATTGAATATCAATTCATAATCTGAACATAGTATGAAGATAGGTATTGTTGTAAAATAATTCAATGATATTCAATATGAAACTGAACAATGAACATAATAAATAACAGTAGTAAAAGAGATAGGGTTAGAAACTTACCTGAGTGTGGAAACCCCCATAGATGTACTCAGTAAAGGGAGAAGTGTCAAGCACTTACCTAAGGGCAGACCTTACCAAGTGAGAGAGAGATGACCAACAGGAAAAACAAATCATAGTAGACTCCAAAAACAAGATGACCTCAATCAATCAAAGAACCCTCAGAGACCAACGTTGCCTTGTAACCATCCACTTTGGGTCACGTTGCTCTTAACACATTAGGAAAACTCTGGAGGGTCACGACAACCTTCCTTGAGGCACACCACACAACACAAAGGTACAACAGAGGTCACAAGAGGCAGAGGCAAGTTGACAGTGCCAAGGTTAGGCTGCGACAGGGTCAAGGTAGCCATGGCAAGGCTATTGAGGGGTAACTACAGGCTGACAGTGCCAAGGATATGCTGCGGTAGGGTCAAGGTTGTCGAGGGGTAGCTACAGGCTGACAACACCAAGGATAGGCTACAGAAGGGTCAAGGTAGCCGTAGCAAGGTTTTCGAGGGGAAACTATAGGCTAACAACGCCAAGGTTAGGCTGCGGTAGGGTCAAGGCAGCCACGGCAAGGCTGTCAAGGGGAAGCTACAGGATGACAGTGCCAAAAATAGGATGCGGTAGGGTCAAGTCTGTCAAGGGGAAGCTACAGGATGACAGGGCCAAGGATAGGCTACGACAAGGTCAAGGAAGCCACGACAAGGTTGTCGAAGGGAAACTACAGTCTGACAGTGCCAAGGATAGGCTGCGGCAGGGTCAAGGAAACCACGTCAAGGCTATCGAGGGGCAGCTACAGGCTGACAGTGCCAAGGATAGGCTGCGACGGGGTTAAGGATGTCGAGGGGCAGCTACAGGCTGACGGCACCAAGGATAGGCTATGACAGGGTCAAGGAAGCCATGGCAAGGCTGTCGAGGAGCAACTACAGGCTGGCAGTGCCAAGAATAGGCTACGGTAGGGTCAAGGCAGCCACGACAAGGCTGTCGAGGGGCAGCTATAGGCTGACAGCGCTAAGGATAGGTTACGACAGGGTCAAGGTAGCCACGGCAAGGCTGTCGATGGGCAGATATAGGCTGACAATGCCAAGGATAGGCTGTGACCAACACATAAGAGGGGGAACCTAGCCACAATAAGGGTGACCAAAATATACAAGTCAACAAGAGGGGCTTAACCAATCACAAGATAACAACATAAAGGGTCATCTCTTTGTCAAAAGGTCAAATCATAATGTGGGGGTGTCATCCTTGTACAAAGGGGGTTTCCACACTTTCATGTGGGATTTATACCTTCTAGTCTAATCCAAGGGTCAAATGGTCAAAGGCAAAGAAAAATAAAACTATCTACTAGATAATATGCATTAAAAATATTAAAAAAATGTCACGGAAAAGTAAATTTATCAAGAACTCATTGAAAGGCAAAGCAAAAAAAAAGGTATGCAAGACCTTAATATTGACAGGCATATGTGAATTGTTTTTTATTATAAATGATCGGTATTATAATATTATACATCAGTACTAGGTTTTTTTTTGTTTCTTTGCACGACTTGCTACTAATTTCCTAAGTATTTCATCGATATTTGTGTCATCTTCTTTTATTGCGTGATCTTCTATTGTTGATTGTCCTTGCATTCTCGCACACATTGCATTCTTTTTCACGTACTCACGGCGTGGAGACACCAGA
This sequence comes from Picea sitchensis, assembly GCA_010110895.2. Classification (NCBI taxonomy): domain Eukaryota; kingdom Viridiplantae; phylum Streptophyta; class Pinopsida; order Pinales; family Pinaceae; genus Picea; species Picea sitchensis. Next base: position 67,191 of record SNQJ01S0008240.1, read on the forward strand.
TGCGGGTCATCGCCTACAACGACAAAAAATATTAAATTTATAGGGCAAGTTATTGAATACGATTGATTTAGTTCATTAATAAGAAAAACTACGACTGGAATGTAATAATTTACCTGCCCTGTGCTCCTCTTCTGTTAGAGGATCTCGATGTATGTCATGCAGCTCTACCACTAAAACCACAAAATTTATAAGTAGACAATCATAATTGAATTAGTAAAAAAAAAAAATAGAATCACAAAATTCATAAGTACGAAATTATTAAGTTATATATGATTAATATACAACCATATTACCATCGTGGCTCTCATGTGCAGAAACATCATGGGGCTGCACCAAACCAGTTATGTTAGGATCAGGTTGCACCTCACTTTCAGGAGGTTGCACCTCACTGTCAGGAGGCTACACCTCACTTTCATGGGGTTGTATGGAAGCACCATCTTGTGGTTGCTCTCTACTATCAACAAATTGTTCTGCAGTACTATTGATGGGCTCGGTAATATTGTTGCTCCCCTACTATAAATAACAGAGCAACATATAAAATTATTGGATGATATCAAACAAGAATGTATTTTAAAGGTAATGAAACTGTGTTATTGTGGTTAGATTTTTATAATATACCATCTCATGCACACTGCATCTTGGTGACTATCCCAAGATTTTTCGGTGATCAATAACAACTTGGTATCCATACTGGTAACCAAGTCGGAGGTCTTCCATATTGGCTTTGGTACCAAAATCGTCCCCCTACATTGCATAAAAGTATTGATTTTTGTTATTGGTTGCCCCATGAATTACCAAAAACCTGGAAGGCGATATAACTAATAATATTGTTAAGATGTTTGATTACTTACAATTCATGCCTGTAACTTCGAATAGCCGCCTTGGCCTAGTTTGTGTTGGCCATGTTTCTCAACCCTTTCCTCGGTGGCTTTCGAAGTGTCAGGGAGCCTATGAAAAATTTCAAGTATGTTATATACTGCAATTGTATTTAAAAATAAAGAAATTTAAAAGTATTGAATTCAAATTGTAATTTACCTTCCTGGATCAGGTGGATTTCTTCCTTCTTTTCCCAATCTCTTCTCCTTTGCGTCCTCAATGAATGCCTTTCATTCCCTCTCAGGAATAATGGGTGGACGCTCATACCTAGGGTTCTTTTGCAAGTTAACCCTATACATGTCACGTATATATTTTAAGTATAGGCCCACCGCTTTGGAGACCTTTCTTTTGTCGAAGGTATCTACCCCAAACATGCGTTCAAGGTAGTCCAAGATTTCTTTTTTGAGGTGAATACTCTGAGAATTCCACCTCATGCATAACGTGGGACCAAAAATTTCCAATGACTGGTCATGCAAGTGTTTATAAAACAAGTTGTTTCCTACATGCAAAAATAAACGATCATTAGTTAGAAAATAATAATATATAATATGATATATGCTTCAGATATACAACAGCAAACAATTAAAAACACCTAGACATTTTAATGTCTTTATTGGAACTCCTTTCTCATTCACCAAGAAAGTGCATGAAATTGTTCCCGTGCTGGCAACGCGTGACAATCCAAGAAATGAACTGACAATGTCAGCACTGCCAATGCCATCAGCTCCTGTGTGTGGCTCTGCCACCTATGGATGAAGGGGTATGTCATGCTCACGGTCCCCAACTATAGGTGTGGACCCAGTCTGAGTATGACTGGGATCAATCACAGGTGGAGTGTTGAATAGCCTAGCCGGTATATGTTGGCTCGTGTTGGCTGGACGTTGTGGTGTACTCTCTGCAACATGACTACTACCAAAATATTGTGCAGGAGTCGATTGAATCAGAGCCAAAAAAATCCTATATAAGAAAGAAAAAGTTTTTTTGATTAGAAAATGTAAAAGTTATAAACATGAAACATTCATAATTGAACTTATGACCAAAAAAAAATCACTTTAAGATATGGTTATTACCTTATATTTTTGAAGGTCTTACTTCAACTACTCTATCCTTTCTTTAGTTTCTTGATTTTGATATTTACTTACAATCAAGCAAAGGATTTCTCTATTCATTTTTCTGATGATTTTGTTGATTGTTACTATTATGTTGGGGTCATCCAACAAGTCGTCGTCGACCCAATCATCACAACCATGGCCCATGGACTACATATTCAACAAAGAAAAGTTATTTTCAATTATATAAACAAATAATAAATTTCACATTAAATGTAATTCGGAAATGTTAATCATATGCCTGTTCTGGGGGGGCTGGAGATTTTCCATGATCATCCTGCCAAGAATTATGTTTTAGAAATCCATAACAAATGAAATGACTCATGCAAACTCACAGAGTATGATGTGCATTATAGTGAAGTGCATTGCCTGTAATTTACCTGTTTTGAGGGGTCGGCTAGTACTTTTCCATGATCAACCTACCAAGAATTAGGCGTTAGAAATATATAACAAATGAAATGACTCATGCAAACACTAAGAGTATGATGTGCATAATATTTAGGTGTTAGAAATCCAAAACAAATAAACATCATGAACAACAATAAATTTACAAACAATGGGAATACAAATTTACAAACTGCACCACATCACATCATGATAAGTAAACATAATAGATTTCAAATTACCGGCCCCATAATAGAAATGTCTATATGTATTCGATTCAAGGTGTAATCAATCAACAACTCCTCCCCTGCAGTTATTGATTTTATTGCGCATACGAATACACGGTTTAGTTCCTGCCCCTCAGATATGCAATTGGGTTGCTTATTTGTTGTCTCGGGTCGTGTACTATTTATAAACCCCACAATATTGCCTGATGCCTTTGGCCTTCCGTCAATATACATAGAAACTCCTTTGTTTCTATCATTGTCTCTTAGTTGTATATAATCTGTAGCCACTCTGTATATCCGCATACCTCGCGTATATTGGACTAGCTTCATCCAATCTCTATAATTGTAACAAGGCCTGACATACTCCATCAATTTAGTTATTTCGTCATCAAAAACATTTATGCCATCCATGGAAAATATCCCCAATCCATGTAACGATGATGGAGCAATGCGATATATCCTCTCGTCCAGACAAAAATCAGTGTTTACTTGAGGAAGGTCCTTGGGTACCCATCGTTTCACTAAATGTTTGCACCTAAAGGGAACCTCGATGTCGTCTATGCTCTCATCATCATAAGAGCAGGACTCCCCTTCAACAAGAAAAAATTCCATGCGTCTATGGAATTTTCTTCTGATCTTCTCACCTCTAGTTGCTCTTCGTCTACCTGAACTTTCCTCGCTTGAGGAAGACAGATCTGACAAATACATGTTTGGTTGTACCTGTAGTCCATCAAATGAGCGATCATTTAAGAAGAATGCCCCTTTCAATTCTAGTAATGATAATTGTGTAGGATACAAGGATGACAAAAGGCAAACAACAAATATGCATTCTTCTTAGATGGCAAATTGATCAACTCGTATTATAAGGGGCAGATTGATCAACTCATATTTGTGATGTAGAGAGACCAAGTGACATATCAAGTTGGTTCAGCAAGTCAAGTTTCAATCACTGACAAAATATTTGAGGAAAGGTCAACAAAGATAAATGAGTGGTTTTCATATAAAGTAAAAGTCTTAAACTTAGAAGGGAGCTCACTTGAGGCCAACTAGATGAAGACATGTCAAGCCATGTAACATATTTTGGGATTGCAAAATGAATGGGTTCAACCTCTATTGAGTCACTTACTTCAATAGTTTCTTTGAAAGGATCAGCAGGATACATCGCTCCGGGTATGGCTTTTCAAAATGTTAGTTTTACTTGTCTTTTCCCAATTGATTTTATCACAGTCGTCGTAATAGTTCATCGATTTTTTAGCCTATATGTATTAGTGTGGGTTGATAGGGTCACTCCAAGGGAATCCCTAGGCTTCTCCTTTCTTCATAGTATATGAAGAAGAGGCCATTTACCCCATGATATATTTTTTCCCTCTTTACAATTTTCTCAAGCTTCCAAAGGTCCGACATGCCCTTCCATCGAAAGTAGGATCAATACCATACTAAAACTGGAAGTGTAGAAACACCGATAAAGAATGATCAAATCACATAAGTAAACTATAAAAATTGAACACCAATAACACTTTGAGAAATTATGTTGTTGATCCATGAAAGGAAACTAAGTATGGAATGCAGATTTCCATAAATGACCCTTAAAATTCAAAGAACATGTGACACGTATGAGATCTAGTACTTACAAATTTAACATAGGGTTGTTTCTTATGGACTCATGAAAGGAAATATAGGATTTTCTATGAAATACTTATTATATTGAAGAATCGACGTTAAAGGTTCATGGTTTCATGACCATGTATGTCACCAATTATTGAGCAAGAAACAACCCCCCTTTTCCTAAAATTTTGCAAAGACTGACAATTGACAATGTTTTGTCCAAAAGGGGGCCCTGCCTCTTCATTTACTAAGGTTCTTTGATTCTCCTCAGTTTGTGTTCTTACTTACCTTGTTTGAAACTTGTTGATGTCTCTCATTTTGGCTAGGTATCAAGAGTTTCCCCTACTAAGAAACCCTACCTTTCAAAGGTTGTTTCTCCCTTGTTTACTTTGAGAAAATGCATAACTTTTCTTCACTCTTCCTTGTGATCTATATTTTTTTGAACGTGTGACATGTTTCTCCTAAAATATGTTTGGGTTTGGAATGTCACCGCCATAAAACTCTCAAATGAAACACATCGCATGAAATTAATATTTGGTGTGATATGAATTGTTGCACCCCAATTTGGATGTGATGTATCATGTGAGGGGTGCATTATCAATGTGACGAGATTAAGTGGAAATATTAGGAAAAAGAGAAAATGAAAGTAGATTTCAAAGTTGGCTCTGCCTTAATCATTTTCTTGATTGGAGAATGTATCACCACCATAGACTTGGATTTCCACATGATGAGTAAGTGGTGGGTGAAAGGAAAGAGAAATGAAAGGGATACTAGTTCATATCCCACAAAAATTTTAAGACCTCCTTATAAAGTGGTAGCTACTTTTATTGCCACGGTATGTGGAGAGAATGATGCAATGCAATTCTGAGAGTCTTAGGTGCCTCTAATATAATAGGTAACTTCACTTGGTACTATTTTCAATCAGGGAGATATCCTTTCTTCCAACATGAAGCAAGCTATCATAGATGAAAAAGATACAAATCTTGGGAAACCTTCATATTTCTACATTTATTCTTATATTTTAGATGTTTCCATGGTAGCCTATTATTGCTTCATGATTCCACCCACTCCCCTATATAGTTTTCTCGCATCAATGATGGGAGACATTTCATACCCAAGTTTAATGCATACTTTGTCCAAGTTAATTCGATGTGTTGACCCTCTAAAAGGGCCACTTGTATCACATGTTGTTAATTTTGTGGGAAGGTCTCATCATTTCCAGTTAACATTGTCTCTAATATTTTCAAACTCATATGCTTCCCCCCTCAAAATACGCAACCCATGGCAAGGAAATTTATTTCAATATGGATTCTCTCTTGCTCTTGGAAAAGACAAGTTTCTTCCA
>SNQJ01S0008240.1:72746-100694 GCA_010110895.2 Picea sitchensis
ATATAAGTAAATAAATAAATACAAGATATTATGCAACAAGAAATACAAATGAAATCTTACATTCGGAAAATTAATGATAACATTACATACCTGGAACAATCATTGTCAACATTATGTGCTCCCTCTTTATTAACATCCAAGGAGGAATGTTATTGTTGATAACAAAAATTGTCCACACTAAGTAAATAGACCTGAGCTCCCCAAATGGATTAACACCATCAACGGCCAATGAAAGCCTAACATTATGAGGTTCATCTTTAAAAACTAGCCATTTTTCCTCAATTTCCTTAAATGCATAACCATCTGTAGGCATTCGAATAACACCATCTCCACTTCTATTACGTGCATGGTAATCCATAAACTGTGCTATGCTTCCGCACCAAAACATTCGTTGCAAACGTGGAATTATGGGAATATGACGAAGAACCTTACGAGGCACCTTTTTTGTTAGTTTATCGGTTCGATATCTACTGGTCTGACATTGTAGGCATTCTATTTTTGATGCATGTTGTCCATAGTATATAATATGATCATTGGGACATGCATCTATAGCTTGATACTCCATTCCAATTTCTTTCATAATGGCATTTAAATCTCAGTATGTGCAAGGTAAAATATTTGACGATGGTAAAATAAATTCACCTAACAACCTACGACATAAAAAATAAGTAATTAGTGTAAAAAATGTTATAATTTGTAAATATTTAATTCTTATTTCAAACATTAATTAACACTAAAAACAATCAAAAAAAATCAACCTTTATGTATACGTGATGATGAACCATATTACATACCTTAGAATCTGTCATACAATTGTTTGACAAACCATTCAAAACCCTTAAGTTCATCAACAATAATGTAGCAGAAAGAATATTTTCTTTTGAACCTTCATAAAGTGGTTTTTCTGCCTTCTCTAGAAGAGGTACGTCAAGATCACCAATGTCCTCATCATCATCCTTGTCCGGTCGAGAGAACAAGTCTTGGATCAATTCATTTGTCCCATCGTCTTCAACTATATTGTTATTATTTTCATCTTCCTCCATAGGATCATTAATTTGATCTTCAATATTCGGCACTCCAAATTCCTCGACACCTTGTAGTACAACATCATTTCTGCTAGTACTTGGCGAATTCGAACGCTTAGGGGGCCAACCTGACTTTATAATTACAAACAGTCATGCAAAATTAGTGTACTTCATAAGAAATATTTAAACAACATAAAATTTTATAAATACAATCAATATAAATATATACTAATGAATATATTGTTTACCAAGGGACGATATTCGTTCGGTCCACCTTCAACGTGCCCATGGGTTCTGTAGTGTCTTACAATTGTTTGTATTAAAATTCTTTTGAATTTTGCGCTCCCACATTTAGCGCAAGGGAAATAAAATCTCTCATCACCTTGTCCATAATATCTCCACATTCTTCATCACAACCAAAATATTGAGACGATTATGTTATAAAGTTCAGTGATGATGTGCTAGATCTATTCGATTCTTGAAATGCAATAGACCAAACCATCCAATATATTTTACCACATAAGCTTCAAATCTTCACCATAACCAAGTAACATAATCAAATGACATAATATAACTAGGGCAAGAGACCAAGTCACATATAAGCATGGAAAAATTAGCATGTTCACAGATGACATAAAATATACATAAACGTATAAGGTTATAAAATATTAAAGGAGACAAAAGAAAAAAAATATTTAACTAACCTTCAAAGTCTAAAATCCTCTTGCACGCCTTGAACAATGATCACAAAACTAATCTCTGTAGATCAAAGATCAATTTGATGTCTTAATCAACAAGCAAAACTTGACATAAAAACGAAGATTAGCAGAGCTATAAGACATAAAAGATGTCGCAACTGTAACAAATTAGTCAAAATTCGGTTCAAATTAACTAATTTATAGATTCGTCATCGTCAGAATTATGACGACTATAACCCTAAATTAAGGTTGACCATTTCGAAGTCACTGGCCGTTATGTTGACCTACAAACAACTTTATTAAAGTTTCGGAACTTCTCGTCATACTTCCAACGACCTTAGAACACGTCGGAATTGTGACGTTATCGGGACTAATTTAAAAAAAAAAAAAGTAAAATTTCATTTTTTAAAATTGTTTTCGACAAAAAAATTGATTTTATCACAATCATCATAATAGTTCGTCTATTTTTTAGCCTATATGTATTAGTGAATGTCTTGTTATGAAAATCTACGACAACATGATTCTTTTCCAACCAATCCATTCCAATCAGAATATCATAAGACCCCAATGGTATGATGTTTAGATCAGTACTAGTATTCACACCATTAAGACTTATGGAACAACCTCTCACCATATCATGGATTCTTATTTTGGTTCCAATGGCTAACTGAACCAAACTTGTTTTTCCAAGTTTACTTTTCTCCAAATGTAATCTATCCACTATCTTAGGATCAATGTAATAATGGCTTTCTCTTGACTCAATCAAAATAGCAACAGGATGATTTATGATCTTACCTTCCACCTCGATCATATTGGACTGGTACTATGCTTGTCAATCATTTAAAGCTGCATAGATTCTCCCCATATCTCCAATTGTTGTAGCCTCTTATATGTTGTGCACAGACTTCACTCTGTCCTTTATGTGTGGGAAATCCTTGTACAGGTGATCTTCCTTGCATCCCCAACATTGGATCGATAGTCTTATCCTTTTTCCCAAGGAGTCTTCCTTCTTGAAATCTTCCTTAGCATGTTGATCTTGATGATTTCTATTAGGCTCATTCCTATTGAAGGGAGTTTTGAATCATTTCCTCCTCTGATCAAAATTCGCATTCTTATTGTCCTTCCAAGATTTCTGCAGGGATTCTCTTCCCTGGCCTTGCTCGTATAGGTATTTATCCTTTCTAATGGCCTCAGTCAAGGTCTTGGGTTCATCATACTTGATATTTTCCTTATAGAAGGATGGCAATCCACTTAGAAATATCTGTATTTTCACTTTCTCATCACCAATGAACCTGACATACTTTAACAATCCCAAGAACTTCTTCTCATATTCTGTCATAGTCATGCTTCCCAACCTAAGTTCAAAGAACTTCTCCATTTTCTTGTCATAGAAATGCTCTAAGAGGTACTCCTTCTGGAAGTACTTCTTGAATTGTTTCCAAGTGATCCGACTTTCATCAACATGTTCCACTTGCCTCAATTGGTCCCACCGCACTGTAGCTTTCCCGTGTAAATGGTAGGTGGAAATCTTGGCTTCCATGTTTGATGAATAGTTATGCAACTGAAAATATCTCCAGATCCCAAGCAACCATGCTTCGACATCATCTTCCCTTTCTCTTTCACCATCGAAGGAAGGTGGCTTGACCTTCCTCATCTCCCCTTGAAAACACTCTACCTCTCGTTTCCTTCTCTGGTTTCTGACAGGAGACACTTCTGGACTTCTTACGGGATCATTCGATGCATAAAATTTTCTTCCTGAGTAAGGAGGTGAGTTGTGTCCATCAGCTCTACTGACACTTCTGAAATAGCCATCTCTCCCATGATCATCTCTTCTTTCATGACACCTTCCTTCTTCCTCTTGTCTTGAGTTTGATCCCTTCTTCACTTGCCTCTGCAACTGATTTAAGCTCTGCAACACTCGAGCATTTATATGGCTTTTCTCTCTCATCAATCTCTCATTGTCTTCTTTGTAGCTCTGCACTTCCATCTTTAGGATTCTTATCATTTCTATTAACGTTTACTTCTCTTCTTTTCCCTTACGTCCATTGGACTCTGTCTCTGCATTACTGATCCTGGCATTCTGTCCTTCGACCTTCTTTTCATGACTGGAGGCTCCCTCGTCTTCTTCCATTTCCTCAATACGCATCCTAAGATGATATGCTCAAGTCTCTTAATTCTGCAAAATGTGCAAGCGACCATTTTGTTAGAATAATGTTTATGATAGACAAAAAAATTGCCAAACCATGCTACAGGTCTCTTTCTTGTTTTTTTTCATGGAGATTATATCCCCATTCTCCAAGAATAAGAGTGTCACGTTATCCTTGGCTGACACAGAGTTTCACCTTGCGCAGGCACTTCCTTCAAACCACCTCCCTAGGTGATCTCGACTAGAAACCGTGGCTAAATCCTCCCTTAGCACTTTTCTGTCTCGAAGACAACCAAATCTACCCTTAGCCATCCTTTCCTCAGCTCTCGATATGCATATGACCATGGCCATGACCCTGCACTTAGCTGAAAAGCACTTGTCCAGAGCTTCGGGACTTCAGGACTTTCAACCAGGACCATATCAACGGTTCTCATCCCTCTTGCGATCGATGATCAAGATCCACTTTGGGACTCTGCGCTTTGGGAGTCTCAACTTTTCTCACTTTCCTCCTCCTAGAGCACCTTTACCCAGATTTCTTGATCTGCCTACAATTTTTCCTCACACTGATCAGCGACTATGAATCGTTTCGGCACTTCAGGCTTCAGTAGTTTCAAACTTCCCTGCTGCACTTTCTCCCGGAGTGATTTTACCCACAATCGACAATCCTTCGACGCGTGTCCTCTGGAATCAACGGTTGATTTATACTCTGGACTTTGGGCCTTCAATAGTTTTTGACCCGATGCAACCTGTCACATCACTGCATGCCTTTCAATTCACGGGGGCATGCATCGACAGTTTTGGAGTGACCCGCTTCTCGCCCTGCAATTATCATGATGCTGAAACATAACCCGTCAGGGAAACCATGGTTTGGATTCCGAGACTGCCTTGGGAAATTATCTCCTGTGCAACTCGGTTCCCCGCAATGCCTGCTAGCCATTGATCTCTCTCTCCAAGGGCATCCAATGGTCGCGACTCTTAACGTGCTTCCTTTTTATTGGACGACCCATGTTTACCTATCCTCCGATCCAACGATCTCGGATCTCCCTGATCCTACGATGGCGATTGCTCCTGAATTAAAAAGGAACGGTCACGATCCTTCGAACCCTCATAGAGGTTCTATGACGTTCTGTATCCTTTGTAGCTTCTGCAACACCATTCCTCCTGATATTTTCAAATTCACGGTCAGAGTTCAATCTCAACCACAAGATTCTGACCAACAGACCCGGCCCATACCAGCCTGGTGTTTCAAGGAGAAGATTTGATACCAATCTATAACATACCCAACCACCCACAGGTCGGGTACGCTACCTGCAAGCCTGCCCTCAGACTTCTTTCTCTTTCTGATACCTTCTTTAGTTATTATGGATGAATAAGAGAACATATTTAATCACGTGCAGTGCAATATCCAGCAAGCATGCGTAATATATAGATTATGTTAAACGATAATTTAATATACACTACGAAAATGCATTCATACACATGTAGATGATAATTAAATTACACAGCGGAAATACATTCATACACAGATAGTAATATCATGACAGAGAGAACTTATCTTTAAGAAAGGTGACACCAACTGGCTGCAGACCAAGGACGTTCCACCCAACTGTAGACATCGTTGCTCCAAATCTCAAAAGTAGTGTAACCCCCGAGCCAGGGCTATGAATCCACAAGGAAATTTCCAGAGTGTAATTGGGTTCCCAAACCAGTCAGCTCTTAGGCTCTCACAGGTTTCCCGACACCCACAACAATCCAAGTACCCATCTCTCTTCTACCCATCCTATGACACCCGAGAGAATGGACCTCCACCCTTCTCTGCCACGTAGTCCCTCAGGCATTCCTTCTCCTCCCTGCCAAGGCTTCCAGCACAGCTGGTCCAGAATCTCAATGTTGGAACTCTTAGGACTCGCAGTTGTGAGAAAAAGAGGGCACATGCCAATTCATTTCAAAAACGTAGGCCCTAAGTCATGGCTGGATCACACCAGCGACTACTACAACCAACTGTCCCATGGCTAGTTCTCCAACAACTTCGTTTCCTTTCTCTTTTCCAACCAAGATGCAGGTGAGGATGGGTCGATGAATGGGTCAAGGAGTACATGGGAGTGTGTGAGGAAGGAATGGGTGAGTGAATGGGAAAACAATTCACAAGTCATCAGTCAAACCCCCCCCATCGGACCAGAGGAGGGTTTAAGTAACCTCGTGGGGAAAACAAGAACCTCCTGGCCTTCCCCAAGAGGTTCACGTAACCGATCCCCTCCCTTAGACAAAAAGGGTAATAAGAAAATAGGAATAACACTTAGTCTCTCAAGCTCCCTCTCTTGAGGAATCATGGCCCCCTATAACTCTAGTCCTTGTCCGTCTAGCAGACGGGAGAAATTGTTTACTTCATATTGAGTCTTTATCCCTTTGTCCTTTAAGTTTGAACAGGGTGTTCAGCCCCCAACTTCTTCCCTTATTGATTGAGAACCTCATTGTTTCTCTATTGTGATCTTGCCTTTGGTGGAGGATTGAAGTGGTGGAGGCCCTACAGGAAGGAACTTAGTTTCTCGGTTCCGAACCGTGCCGACACGGAAGTCTGTAACATTTTCACTTTTGTTGATCATATATTAATAGAAATACTCTTTTCTTATCCAATTGATATCTTGCAAATATTTGAATTATTATTCCATGGCCATATTTGTCATGTTTTTAAATGGATTATGCTATTGAATGTGCTAACATCATTTATCATCACCATATTCTTTATTTTCTTAGTTTTTGAGGACTAGTTGCAGGTATATTGATTTGGGTCAAGTGCTCAACGGTGGACTTCATCGAACATCTGGACGAGGTAGGCCTTTTATCTTGTCTTGCTAGCATATTTGTTTTCATAGCATACTTGAGAAGAGAGTTGATTTATGCATTCATTTCCATCTGTTGTGGTTTACCCTAGCCATAGAGAGATTTTCCTCGTAACAGAATTGGAGACCATACTGGGGATTGAATCTTCTTTCTTAGGGTTTGTGGTACTTTTATCCTTAGATTGCTCTTATTCCTATTGTGTTTCTTGTCGTATCATTGTTTGACAGCTTCCGTTCACTCTGGGTCTGATTTTTCATCCTTCTCCCTTGCCTATCTTTGTGTTTTGAAACATATATGCGCTTTTTGGCCTAACAGTTGCATATATACGCAGGTTGTCCTTCTGCAAGCTACATAAATACGCTATGTTTTCCTCAACAGTCGCATACATCAGCTTTCCTTTCTTATTTCCTGGGTCTGGTGGTTGTTGGGTGGGATTTGATGTTTGTTGAGTCTTCTTAGGTCTCTGTGGTGCCTATTAAGTGCTTGTGGGATGACAGGAAACCTGCCTTTGGTTGAATTTTTGGGCGGGTTTTTTCTCATCACCTTTTCATTTTGATTGTCCTTGCACATTGGGTTGGGTGCCTTACTACTTGGTATCCTACTTGAGTTGTTTGTTTCTATACATAGTAGAGTTTTATATATCGAGTTGTTTTTCAGTCCATGCATTTTCATTTTTATTATATTGAAAATACAAAAAAATTAGGCATTTTATATTTCTTGGCATTTTGGTCTTTTGAGTCCTTGTCATTAGCTTAGTGCATGTAATGAAAGATTGCATTTTTACTTCAGAATTGCAAAATTGAAACTGAGAATTGCATTTGTTTTTAGAAGCATATCATTCATTGAAAATTGAAGTTAGGGCTTTGCATTATATTCATATTTACTTTTTGTGCAGAGTCATAACATCATGAGTTTCATTACCATACCTTTTTGAGTAATCACGGCCACTAAAATTAACACTATAATTTAAAATTGATTAGTCACGATTTTATTTTCTAGGGTACACAAACTAGTTTAGGATTTAGTGCCTTGGAATAGGATTTTGTGAGTAAACTTATCCAAGGCAATTAAATCAACATATATGTCTGAGAAAGGGAGTGGAGAAATCCATTGTATAGTTGGTAATATCAGGAGGCTTCGCTCACACCAGAGTTAATCACGAGGTCGTGCGAGGTTGGTTGAAGGGATATCCCCCTGATACCTTCTTAACGTTAGAGATAGTTCTGGGGATCTATTTGTATCTGGGGATCTTGCTAGTGCCTTTACCTACGTGAGAGGCGGTACTTTCAAGGTTTTGGGATTTGCTACCCTACCCATATGGTGGACTTGACTTACGAATGCTCACATGTGCATCAGTTATACAATGGTTTATTAGTGGCTTGAATTAGGTGCCACATAGGTTACTTGCAGGGGTTATTTTGCATGTACCCTGGGTCAGATAAGGGTCAAACAATACACAGCCTTTATGGAGGATTACCTCTTCAGGGGGATCTTCCCAACTGGTTGTTAAGCCCACGAGGTCCCTTATAACTAATTTTGTTACCTACGATCTTTAGCAGGGAGTCTCAGGCCCCCATTGGGCGAGACATACCTTATTTATGGAGGGAGGCCACTTTCAGCCACTTTACCCTGTTTTTGTGCATATCGGTCTTTTGAATTTTGGTGTGCTCTTTGATTACTAGTTGGCCTTAGGATTTATTTTTTGTCTTTAGAGTCTTAATTCATCGTGGAGTCGGACCAACGTCCCCGTCGGTCTCATCGCTTGTTACAGTTACCACTGGATTTTGGTTCTTTGTCTTCTAAAAGGCATAGAGTTATTAGGCGTGGTACACACACATCCGTTGTCCAGACTTGTGATTCTACAAGGATGAGTATTTAACCTAGTCTTCAAAACATTGGGAACCCTTCGACTCCTACACCCACTATAGTTAATGGAACCCCTTCGACTCCTGCAACCACAATGGTTGTAGTGTCGGAGGAACCTATCATTATTATGGCTCGACCTATAGTGAATGCTCAATCTCTTGCCTCAAACCCTTTTGGGTCTCTTGGTCACTCACCGGGCTATCATGTGCAGTTTACCCCTATGGCCTTTAGTCCTTTTTCCTATGGTATGTGGAACTTTACTTCACAATTTTCGAATGCCATCCCAGCTATTGGCCCTAATGATAGCATTGGGATTGGGAGTACTACACCTCCTTATACTCCATTTTCATTTGGTGGTTCTCAAATCCCTCAAATGACTCATAATATGGGAGGCATTCCTACTTTTAACCCCAGGTCTAATCCACTTGCTTCTGGGTGGATCAACCAACCTAGCGGTCAAGATTTTGCTCAAGCTCCATCCTATACCCCTACCTCCTCAATGTCAATTCCGACCAATACATTTGGCATGATGAATCCACCTCTATCCTCTGGATTCCCACCCAGAGGGGGTCAGTTTCATGCTTTGGGAAACCCCCAACCCGGATCCAATCCGGTTGGGGAAAATTTTTATAATCTCCAATAGAACATTCCTACTGGAATGATGCCCAACCAACCTTTTATGAATCAGCCCAGAGGAGGGCCTTATAATCTGGAATAGGGCCATGGTTCTTACCAAAACCCTGGATGGGATACAATTCCTCAAACACAATATTTCCCGGGAGCTTGGGGCCAGATGCCACAACCCAGTCTCCCTTTTATGGCCATGCTTAATCTGCCAGACTTGTCTAAGTTAATGAACGACCCTGTGATTCATGATCCTACATGCCCCGCCGTCCCCACCAAGCTTCCTTCGGACATTCTAAAATTCGAAGGTAAGAATTGTGAGGATCCTGGTGATCACGTTACTACCTTTCACCTATGGTGCTCCTCAAATGCCCTTAATAACGATTCTATTCAGTTAAGATTATTTCAATGCACCCACATTAGCGTTTCTATGAAATGGTATATCGAGCTACCTAGGGCGGCATATGGGACCTTTAGTCATCTGGAGTTGGTCTTCCTTAACCACTTCCAATTGTCGGTTCGTTACGATGTTGGCCTAGAAATTTTGTCGACTTTATGCCAGGACACCGCCACTCATATCTTGGATCATATCCAAGAGTGGCGTAGATGGAAGAGGTTTATTAAGACCTCCATACCCCCGGTCTTTCTTTTAGAATGGTTCCTTAAGTATTTTCACCCTCCTATATCAAAGGATGTTTCTACTGATGGGTTTACCACCGAGGAAGAAACGATCTTTAAAGCCCAACAACTAGATCTGATATATGCTCATTTTGGGATGTTACACCACATTCTTCATGACACACCGCGGTCAACTTACGACCCTAGAAAAAATCTTAGACCTCATGTCGATGGCATTGTAGGCTCCGCCAATGTAAAATCGGTAGACTCGGTGACAAGCCATTTGAAAGAGTTGTCTCTAAACCAGTCTACAAGAGGGACAACTTCGTCTGTGTATTCCAACCCCACTCATTCAGCGGATGTACATTCTGTGCAATTGTCGGCCAACCCAAATGGTAACCATCAACTAGGTTGGAATAAGAAGAAAGGATGCAATAATCGTAATAGTGGGAAAAATGGTAATAAACCCAAGGACAATGGTAATAATGAGAGTGTTATTGGAAAAATCAGTAGGTGCAGACACTAACATATCTCCCTAGATCCACCTAGATCTAGAACAAAACAAGATAGGACAATACTCTTTCCCTAAGTTGTGACCATTGAATCTACTAGCAGAGAGGAACAAGTAATATACCTTTAGTTTGCTTCCTTAGGTATCCGTTGTTCCCGCTTCGCTCCGGTTCTCTTGTGCGATCAAGTCCAAGACAGCACAAACCAACCAAAGTGAAGGTAACAAAGTATATTCAAAATTCAACCTATGCATATGATCAAGGAATTACACAATAAAATAATAATGATTTTATGGGAAAGGGACATGCCTCTGTATCATATTATGTGGAAATAGAAGATTACAACCTGATCGACTTGATGTCACAAGATTTCTTTCGGTGGCTCTTGGTTCCAACACACACTTGTTCTATAATCGTATGAAGAAGATCTAGCCCAACTTGATAGGTCAAATGAGAGCTCCAAGCTCTTATCCAAGAATAATTCCTCACACAATTCTTCATTCAATCTTGCTTAACCTTTTCCATGAGAAACCTTTCAATATATAGGAGAAGGAGAGATGGTTACATGGATGAGGATGATCCCACCAAATCATAGAAGTCAGTAGGATGCCAACCATATGAATGCCAACTCATCCTCTAGAAGATTCCCTTCTAGAACCCTCGAGACTTCTTTTCTTCTTCAAGCTTAAAAATAGGTTCGCACCCTGCCTATAGAGCAGCCTGTGAACATTTCGCACCCTAGGTGTGGGTGGTTTGCGAGAATCAAGAATTCTCGCACGCTAATACATAGGCAGCCTGCGAACTCACTTTAAAAATGTGTTTTCTGGAAGAAGACAGCAGTCATCTTTCTCAGGCAAAAATTCCTTGTTGGGAGCCTGAATACAACATTGTAGAAACACCACCAGAGTGACCAAAAAGATGTGTAACAGAATGCCCCCCAAAGTATGAGGCTAGAACTCGTGACAGCCGAAATACTTTGTAACATGTGTGTGTTTGTTAGAGATCAGGAGCACACCTAATCGGAAACCTGCAAACAATCAAGCATCTGCAGAATATAATACCAGTTCTGAGGTAGGCATTCCCATTCTTAGACCACAAATGAATGAAATCATAAGTGTAGGTCATGGCCACCAATCATACACCGTGGATCCATGACGTCAACATATTACATAGACACAAAGAATACATCGTGGATCTATGTGAAAATTGCTTGATCTGGAGACGACATAGCCATGTGACATACAAAGTGGATCTATGTGCTGATAAAAATTATACATACTCCATCGCAACCTGGGCCAAAATAAATAAGACCTAGGGTCTTCAACCCCTCCACAAGTATGAATCTAACCATGCGATTACATGTGTTGTAGTCGAACATGGTAGAAACCACTTGATTACCGTCCATTAATGAAAACCGTTAACAAGCACGAGGAAAATCACTATTGATGTCAATGACTCCCAAGGTACCAAAGCACAATCCGAACGAGTGCAAATACATGAGTTGAAGTCGCGCACTCGACGGAATCTCTCGATCAGGGATCAATGATGTCAACCCCTGTCGACAGCGAGGAGACCTGCCATTAAGGCATGCAGGTTCCAATGTACTAAATGATTTCTAAGTCTTATTTCCAAATAATGATTTGGAGTCGACGGAACAAAACTCATCACAGGGGAGCCTTGATGTATCCCCCATCAATGACATGAAATAAGTAATAGATTTTGAGGCTAAAACAGAGTATGGATGGAAGTCAAAATGGACACGTGGAAGGCCGACATAGTGATAATGGTTAATTGCAAATGGCCAACTCAATAAAAGGTTTGTGTGGACTTCTCTTGAACATATGAATGACACGACCAAGGACTTGGCAGCACTGACTCAAAGACGACCCAAGACGTGACCTTATAGCAAGTCGAATGAGAGATGAATGGATTTCCCAACCCAGATTCAAATGATGAATAGGGGGTGTCACGTTCAAGAGCGACGCTTACTGCCATTAATATGAAGATGGAAACATATCCCTTTCCCAAATTTCCCCCCACCATTTCAAGCGAGTACCTCTTTATTTTTACGCAAGCTTGAGGAGGATAACATATGCTTGTTGATTTAATCTCATCCTTCGGACGAGTCCCTCAGAGTATATTTAACGAACCCTAGGAAGGAGTGGTTCGGTCCCATTGCGAGTCTTTCAATGTTTGTTTAATGAGTCCAAGGATAGAAAAATCGGGGGTTTTTCATATTTTGAGAGTCTGAAAAACACTTAAAGAGGACTCTCTCAGTTCCTTTTTCGTAAAATAGTTCAAAAGGACCAAAAAAGTGATAAATTACCGCCCATCAAACATATTATTCGAATACTTTTATGAGCATGAACAAAACAAGATCGCTTGGCCATGTTTTCATTTTTAAGGAGCTTGAAAAGAGATTAAAGGATACTCTTGTGTGTGTTCATCGTTTTCGTGTTACCATGACGAGTACGAAAAGACGATAAAAGTATACTCGGTTACGTTCTCATGTATTTTCGAGCGCGAAAACGAACGAAGACTGAGCTTGAGGTTTTATCTGGAAAACCCTGAAAAGCAATCGTACGTAGGACGAAATAGTCAAGGCACATATTAAAAAGAAAAAGAATACTCGTACCCTCCAATCAGATTTTGAAGCTGTGACATCTGCAAAAGACTATGCTCACAAAAGTATTAGGGCATTTAGGTTTTATAAGCAAAATATTTAACAAAAATGGTAAAAAGTAAATAAATAAGGGTAAAAAGAGCCTTTTACCAATTCATTATGATTTTGCTAAGAAACTTACCCAAAATACCTCATTTTCTCTCGAATTTCGTTGTTCGATTCTAGGAGGCATGAGCGACCATTTGGCGAACCGTCTCCACCATCGAGGTAAGCTTTTGATCCTTCAACTTTCTCATGGTTTAGTTTTTGTTTTCATGAACATTTTTTAGGGTTTTAGATCCATTTTGGGGCTACACCTTGCATTCAAGCATTCTCGCAGGTGAGCTTCACGGGCTCGGCGAGAATCAAGGATTATCACAGGTGGCCTTAAGGGCACCTGCGAGAACCTTTCACTATGCCCAAAGATTTCCTGTGAGAACCAGGAAATGAAAACGCAAGTGGAAAAATGCTGAATGAATTTCATGCCAAAGTTTGAATCAAGTTGCTAACACTTTTCTTATGGCTCTTGTGTAGGTGTTTGATCATCACCATGCTAGAATGGCGAGAGAGAGAGCACGAGGAAGAGGATGCCATTGTCGGAAATGACCTGGGTATTGTTGTTTCCCTCCGGGACTGTGGTCTTTTGAAATTCTTCAGGATTCCAGGCATGAAGGCCCAAATTAGATTGTTGGAATACCTGGTCCATATGTGGGATGTGGACCAGCAGTTGTTTCATGTCGGAGTCCTTACATTGACCTTGGATATGGAGGATATCTATTTCCTCACAGGTTTATCACGGCGTGGGCACCACGCTACTTTGACTAGAGGCAGAGGCGGTGGGCTCCCCATGAGCGCGTATTGTCGCTGGTATTGTGTCCCCGAGGCAGAGAGGAGAAAGGGTAAGGTGGCTATCTAGGGGGTCCAAGACTTGACCCTTCGAACCATTTTGTTCACTATTGCACGTATGGATGGGAGCACGGCTCCACACATGGCTCTCTAGAGCTAATTTTAGTATGCCATAGAGTGCACAGAGCCTCGAGTATTTAACTGTTCAGATGCAATCCTTCGTAGCATGAAAAGGAAACTAATAAAATGTAAAAAGGGAGATTTGAAACAATTTGGGTACGGGTCACTTCTAGTATCCTTCTTTCTAGAGAGGGTTCCACTGTTGCGGTTACAGGTTGATTGGGGCTTATCGGCTCCAGAGGACCCGAGGATGTTGAGGTGGTGCAACCTCATGGTTCGTCACGTGGCAGGGCCCATCATCAAGTACAATGATGCTTTTTTCGACTGGTTGCGGCCTCAAATGTTAATGATTGATGATTATGCCTATGTTGGGTTGGATTTCCGAGGAGATCCAAATTTGGCCTTACCTGAGGGTGCCCAGTGGGGTGATCTAGGTAATAATTATACATTTTTGTTGTTTTAAATGTTTTTTGTAAATTTAGATCTGGCCCAAGCATCATCTGCGATGTCAGCCCTCGAAGTCCTCCAAAGTTTTCCTATACAACAGAACACACTGTTCAAAGATATTGGTGGAATCGACCCCATGGATATAAATTTAATAATCTTTGACTTGGAAGATCACATTCCAAGATTTCCCCCTCAACTCGCGTT
Source organism: Picea sitchensis (assembly GCA_010110895.2). Lineage (NCBI taxonomy): Eukaryota > Viridiplantae > Streptophyta > Pinopsida > Pinales > Pinaceae > Picea > Picea sitchensis. The sequence continues at coordinate 87,353 of SNQJ01S0008240.1, forward strand.
CCAAATACAATTTATTGTCTCCGACAAGAAAATTTGTAGAACAGTTATCGACGAGGGTGCCTTGACATCTGTCATGTCTATCACTTGTTGGAAATCCATCGGCTCTCCTCCGTTGACTGAATCCCACAACACACTCAAAGCCTTCAATGGCTCTGATTTCAAACCTTATGGTGTCCTTCTGTCATTGCCTATCATGTTAGAAGGCAAAATGATCCAATTCGAAGTGGAAATCTTTAATGCTCCTCTTGATTACAACCTTTTTCTTGGCTGTAGTTGGATCGACTCCATGCGTGCAATTGTGTCCACTCTTTTCCGTGTCATTTGTTTCCCACATCAAGGAAAATTCGTTACTTTCAACCCATTGGCCTTCTTTCACTCTGATACATGTACTGGCAATGTACTATTCATTTCCAAAACTCCTCCTGGATATGAAAACGTCGAGGTGGGTCTTTTCAAAGATTCCTCTTTGATGGGCACTTTCCCCATTCCACCACCCGATATTCTGCATCCATATGTCACTTCGATCAACATGATCTCCACCTTTGTTCATGACACCCATGCATCTCACAACCCATGGACGGTCCCCAACCCTGATGATCTTCTTCGTTATGGCGATGAAATGCCCTTAAGTCCGGTTGAATCCACTTATCAAGCCATTCAATCGACAACCCTTACTACCCCTTCTCTTGATGATTCATCTCCAGATCCTTTCCACGTTATCTTTCCCACGAACGAGATGATTATGTCTGTCATGTCCATGGAAGACACCCCCTGGGACGATGGACATCATCGTTCCATTCTCTTCCTGGAACAACACACCATCAAGAGTTACCAACGGCTCTCGCCCCCTCAACCGTTGTCGTCATTTCTACCGTTCCCGAGTCTGCACACGATGTGCTTTATGAAGGGAACTTAAGCAATATTTCACCCACAATTCCCCTCGACATATCCATCAAACCTGGAATTGTCGAAAATATGCATGTCGAAGCTTCCTATTCCAATGACGAAGTTGTCAACTACAAGTCTCTTTTCCAAGAATTCTATGACGTCTTCGCCTGGAGCTACGAAGAAATTCCAGGTATTCACCCCGCTATTGTGATACATGAGATTAAGACATACCCGGACGCTAAACTCATTCGACAACGCCTTCGTCCGGTCCACCCACGTAAAGTAGCCGCTATCAAGCTTGAAGTTGAAAAACTTATCAAAGATGGCTTTATTTACCCTATGGCCCTAAATGACTGGGTTTCTAATCTTGTTCCAATTGACAAGAAACAAGGCACCATCCACGTGTGCGTTGATTATAGGGACATTAACAAAGCTTGTCCTAAAGACAACCTTCCTACCCCCTTCGTCGACCAGATCGTTGACGACTGTGCCGGAAGAGAAATCTTCTCCCTGATGGATGGTTTCTCTCGATATAATCAAATCAATATCGTTCCCTTAGACCAACACAAGACTTCCTTTATATGTCCTTGGGGCACGTTTTCTTATCGGAAACTTCCTTTCGGTTGAAAAAATGTCGGCGCCACTTTTCAACGTGCCATGTCTTACGCTTTCCATGATATCAAGCATATTGTGAAGCCATATCTCGATGACGTACCTGCTCATTCCATGCATTGATATGATCACCCTGTACACCTCCACGCCATTTTCCTTCGCTATCGATTTTACCATATACGCCTGAATCCCCACAAATGTGTTTTCTGCGTAGAATCTGGATGACTTCTAGGCTTTATTATTTCACGTCAAAAGATCCGGGTTGATCCTTTGAAGGTCGAGGAAATTCTCAATCTTCCTCCCCCTTCCTCACTTCACCAGTTACAAAGTTTGCAAGGGAAGGAAAACTTTCTTCGTTGTTTCATCCCAAACTATGCTGAGTTAACTCTTGGATTTACGCAACTACTCAAGAAAGGGTCCGAGTTTGTGTGGGATACCACTGCCAACAAATCTTTCCAAGATTTGAAACTGTCTTTGATGCGTACCCCTCTACTCTTCCCACCTGATTACAGTCGCGATTATTTCCTCTACCTCCCAGCCTCGGCCTATACCATCGCTATGGTTCTCATCCAAGAAGATGATTCCCACAACGAACATGTCATTTATTACTTGAGTCGAAATCTCACGACTGTCAAAACCGAGTATTTACATGTTGAAAAACTGGCCTTGGCAGCTGTCCAAGTAGTACAACGTTTCTGGCACTATATCCTCTCTCGCAAAACTACCGTCATTTCTACCTGCAACCCTATGCAGCACATTCTTACACGCCAACTGCTAGGGGGAAAGTACTCCAAATGGATCGTGATACTACAAGAGTTTGACTTAGAATTCGAACACGCTAAGTCCAAGAAATCCTTAGTGTTTGTCGAGGTTATATGCGATCTTCCCTGCCCAAGGATGGAAAACGTAGCAGCAGATTTATTACCTAATGAATCTCTTTTCCTGATCAGTTCTGATGACCTTTGTTATCGAGATATCATCATATATCTTCAAACCCAGACTTTTCGGCCTAATTTGTCTAGTACTGACCACCGTCAAATCTTCTACCAAGCTCGTCAGTATATTATCCTCGGTGATACTCTTTATCGTCATGGGATTGACTCCATTTTTCGACGCTGCCTCACTTTTGACGAAGCCGAGAAAGCCCTCAATGACTGCCACTCTGGAGAATGTGGTGGTCACATGTCTGGGTATGCTACTGCTCAAAAAATCTTGCGTGCCAGCTATTTTTGGGCTTTGTTATTTAACAATTGTATCATTTCCGTCCAAAAATTCCATGTCTGCCAAACCTACAACCACAAGATACGATCACACCCTGCTCCTCTAGACCATGTGGTTTCCGTTGGTCTGTTTGTGAAATGGGGTATCGATTTCATGACATGTCACCCTCACTCGGTCGGGGGGCATGGTTACATTATTGTAGTCGTAGATTACTTTTCGAAATGGGCTGAGGCGATGCCAACATTCGACAATACTGGATGGACAGTCGCATTATTCATATTCAATCACATCATTGCTCATTTTGGTGTTCCTTAGGATATCGTTACCAATCACAGTAGCCACTTTAGAAACTTCATGATGTCCGAACTCACTGAAAAGTTGGGTCTTCACCATGAAAAATCAACACCCTATTACCCACAATCCAACGGCCAAGTTGAAGCAATAAAAAATGTCCTCATTACCATGCTTCGGCGAATGATAGGGATTCACAAGACAAGTTGGCACACGATGTTGTTTTCAGCGTTGTGGGCGTACCGGATTTCCGTTAAGTCTATTACCGGGTTTACACCATTCCAATTATTTTATGGCCTAGAAGCCATCCTACCGATTGAATGTGAGATGCCCTCCTTAAAACTAGCCGTCGAACTCCTACCGAACACTTCTGCAGAAGAAGAACGTCTGTTGCAACTCATGCGATTAGACAAGACTCGTCGCGACGCTACCCTAGTCATAGAATCCCAGAAAAAACGCATCAAGGCCCAATACGACAAACGTGTCAAGCCTCGTGTTTTCTCTGAAGGTGATCTGGTTCTCCTCTATGAACAAGATCGGGACATCCTAGGAGCCGAAAATTTCGAAGCCATGTGGCGAGGTCCTTATATTGTTAAACGTGTTCTGGATAAAGGAGCCTATGAGTTAGTGGACTATGATGGTATCTCTTTGAGTGAACCTAGAAATGGGTTGTACTTAAAGAAGTACTATGCATGAGATCACCTGTGCATGAGTGCTTGTATTTTATTGTACCATACTTTTTGTTTCTTTGCTTTGATTTTGCATTATTTGGCCTCTGCCCTTGACCGCTTATCATGCATTGTACTTGGTTTCCAGATGTCAGAGTCTTCGCCACCCTACATTGGCTTCGCTGATGGCGCTAGACGTAGTACTCAGAACCTTGCTTCTGTTGCATGGGCACTTTATGCCCCTACAAACGAACTCATCAGTTTACGAGGTGTGTGCCTCAGTCGAGCAACCAATAACATTGCAGAATACAATGTCGTCATTGAATTATTGATCGACGTTATTTCACTTGGTATTCATCGCCTGGTTATCCGACTCGATTCGCAGCTAGTAGTACTATAGTTAAGTAACATCTATGCTATCTGAAGTCCTACTTTATTACGGGTATATTTTATAATTCGTCTCCTCGAACGTTATTTTGATTATATTGAGTATCAGCACATTCCTAGATGTCTAAATACATTGACAGATGCATTAACTAACTATGTTTTAGACAAACATTTGGGACATTTATAAACCAATCACACATCACATGTATAACATAACACCAAATAAGCCGGTAGAAGCCGTGTATATATATATAACGATCAAAAGTCTTTTACAAAAATTTTATGTCCAAGGACCAAAAATCTCAAAATATGAAGCCCATGGCTTCTAGAAATTAGTATCATGGATGGTGCTCATGGTAGCACATTACATCTCGAGCCGCCCTACGAAGCAGTCGACCAATAGACTCGGACACGCCTACAGTATGGCGTTGGTGACATCTAGGGATCTCCCCAATGGCAATATCTGGGATGCCTGCAGTCAACCCCTCCAAATTTTGCTCCACTACTTCATAGTCTTCAACGTCCCACCTCGCCACTGGAGCTTCCTCTCCTCGTCGTTGAATAGGAGAAGTTCTCTGAGGTCAATAGGGCCCCACGTATGTGTCATCAAAAAGATATTTTGTAATTAGTTCTTTACAAAACGTAAAAACATTGCATATGATAAAATTTACAAAAAACATTTAAAAAAGCAAAAATGTATACTTCTTACCTAGATCACCCCACTAGGTACCCTCAGGTAAGGCCAAATCTGCATCTCCTCAGAAATCCAACCCATCATAGGCATAATCATCAATCATTAGCATTTGAGGCTGCAACCAGTCGAAAAAATCATCATTGTACTTGATGATGGGCCCTGCCACGTGACGAGCCATGAGGTTGCACCACCTTAACATCCTCGGGTCCTCTGGAGCAGGTAAGCCCCAATCAACCTATAACCGCAACAATGGAACCCTATGTAGAAATAAGGATACTAGAATTGACCCATACCCAAATTGTTTCAAATCGCCCTTTGTACATTTCGCTAGTTGCCTTTTCATGCTTCGAAGAACTGCATCTAACCAGTTAAATACTCAAGGCTTTATGCACTCTATGGAATACTGAAAGTAGCTCTGGAGAGCCACGTGTGGATCCTCTCTCCTAGCCATACATGCAATAGTGAACAAAATGGTTCGAAGGGTCAAGTCTTGGACCCCCCAGATAGCCACCTTACCCTTGCTCCTCTCTGCCTCGGGGACACAATACCGGCGACAATACTCGCTCATGGGGAGCCTGCTGCCTCTGCCTCCGATCAAAGTAGCGTGGTGCCCACGCCATGATAAACCTGTGAGGAAATAGATATCCTCGATATCCAAGGTCAATGTATGGACTCCGACATGAAACAACTGATGGTCCACGTCCCGCATATGGACCAGGTATTCCAGCAATCTAAGTTGGGCCCTCATGCCTGGAATCCTGAAGAATTTAAAAAGACCACAGTCTCGGAGGGCGGAAATAGTACCTGGGTCATTCTCAGCAATGGCATCCTCTTCCTCGTGCTCTCTCTCTCACCATTATAGCATGGTGATGATCAAACACCTACACAAGATCCATAAGAAAAGTGTTAGCAACTTGATTCAAACTTTGGCATGAAATTCATTGAGGACTTCGAGGGTTGACATCCTCAGCGGAGTATCCACTTTTGTTATTGGACAAATCAGTATGTGCAGACACTAACAAATCTCCCTAGATCCACCTAGATCTAGAACAAAACAAGACAAGACACTAATCTTTCCCTAAGTTGTGACCATTGAATCTACTAGCAGAGAGGAAAAGGTAATATACCTTTAGATCGCTTCCTTAGGTCTTTGTTGTTCCCACTTCGCTCCGGTGCTCTCGTACGATCAATTCCAAGACAACACAAACCAACCAAAGTGAAGGTAACAAAGTATATTCAAAATTCAACCTATACATATGATCAAGGAATTACACAATAAAATAATAATGATTTTATGGGAAAGGGACATGCCTCTGTATCATATTATGTGGAAATAGAAGATTACAACCTGATCACCTTGATGTCACAAGCTTCCTTTCGGTGGCTCTTGGTTCCAGCACATACTTGTTCTATAATCGTATGAAGAAGATCTAGCCCATATTGATAAGTCAAATGAGAGCTCCAAGCTCTTATCCAAGAAGAATTCCTCACACAATCCTTTCATTCAATCTTAATTAACCTTTTCCATAAGAAACCTTTCACTATATAGGAGAAGGAGAGTTGGTTACATGGATGAGAATGATCCCACCAAATCAGAGAAGTCAGTAGGATGCCAACCATACGAATGCAAAATCATCCTCTAGAAGATTCCCTTCTAGAACCCTCGAGACTTCTTTTCTTCTTCAAGCTTAAAAACAGGTTTGCACTCTGCCTATAGAGCAGCCTGCAAACACTTCGCACCCTAGGTGTGGGTGGCCTGCGAGAATCAGGCATTATCACACCCTAATACATAGGCGGCCTGCGAACTCACTTTAAAAATGTGTTTTCTGGAGGAAGACAATAGTCATCTTTCTCAGGAAAAAAGTCCTTATTGAGAGCCTGAATACAACATTGTAGAAACACCACCAGAGTGACCAAAAAGATGTGTAATAGAGAGGATGAATAATAATGTTGGAGAGGGAAAACGAGAAAGACGTAAGGTGAAATTTCTCTGTAAGATTTGTACAAATGATCACCTTACCCATTTATGCCCCAAACTTGCAGAAGCTACGAGGATATTATCTCTACCGCCCATCGTGCTGACGAATCCTTTCTCACATAACCAGCACATGGCCTCGAGCTCCTCAAACACTGGAAATGCGGCTGGTGGGAGTCAAAACCCGCCTTTGCAAGATGAAGATCGTTTTTGTATCAATATGGTCAATGTGAAAGTTATTGTAGCCACTCGATCTCAAGATTATAGCTCTTCACAAGCTATTCCTGGTCTAGAATCTCCTCCTCCTCCTCTGGATATGACTTTACAGATTGAAAAACCAGAGCCACCACCTCGTATTCTGAAAGGAGTAATCAAGTGCTCTACCCACAATCCAAATGCTAGAGCCACCCAGAACTACTCTATTATTGAGAACCTAGGTCAAACCCCTTGTGCGATGTCGGATTTGGAGGTACTCCAGACGTGTCCTTCACAGAGGAATGCCTTATTATCTACGTTAGGATATCTAGAACCCATTGGATCAAAATTTATCAAGTTTGACATCACAGATGTGAAGCCTCACGTGCCTTACCATGTGGCATTCCAAATCCACGTGGAGTACTCAAAATATACCATCAAACGTGCAGTTTTTTATGAAGGCGTTGCCACTTGTGTCATGTCCATGATCTATTGGAAAGCTCTCAGTTCTTTGACTCTTTCCCAGTCGTTGAACATGTTGACTGCTTTTGACAGTCATTCCTTCTTCCCTCACGGTATTCTTCCTTCCTTTCCGGTCCAGTTAGGTGGGAAGACGGTAGAGGTGGAGGTCGAGGTAGTTGATGCGCCTCTAGATTATAACTTGTTACTAGGACACAATTGGACCTATGCTATGGTCATCGTCATATCGTCTGTCTTCCGTACTCTTTGTTTTCCTCATGAAGGGAATATCGTGGAAATAGACCAGTTATCCTTTGCGTACTCTAGTCCCAATGCATCTATTGGACTGTCGATCCCTGTGATCGACAATTCACAACCGACAACTGAGAATATCGGTATAGAAATGTATTCTTCCCTTATGGGTACTTTTGACTTCACAGCATCGAGTCACCACGTTTACGCCATGTCCAGTAGGTCCATTTCGATAGGGAGGTCTATTCCTTTCCTCACTTCCTATTTTAACAATACTTGGACCCTCCCTTCCTCGACTGCGTCTTGTGAGGGTCAGCCACATAATGGCATTATATCACCAACCTTTGTTAGTCATGTTGGATATGGGTCAACAACCTCTGATAGTCATGTTGAATACCAACAACCAACCGATGCAAGTCATGTTGGGGGCACAAGTCTAATCATCACTAGTCACACTACACATACATCACCAACCTATGCTAGTCATGTTGAGGATTTTCTACTAGCCTCTGAAAGTCATGTTGGGAGCATGTCACCCGCCATTGCAAGTCATGTTGGGGGAATTCATATGATTGAGAATCCTAGATGTGTAAGATGTAAGATCAAGTTCCTTTGTAGGCTTTGCAAAGTTGATCACCTTACTCGTTTGTGCCCTACTACTATTGTAGTATAAGAAGTGTGGTCCTTTCCCGGGGGCCCTTCGGGTTCTGATTCGTCTTTGGCCTCCCAACCTTATTTGGTTTATACAACAGTCATGTCGATGAAATCTTCGGCTGACACCCCCCTTCCTTTAGGGGTTGATGCATCTCTTGACCTTGTTGTCTCGCATCCTATTCAACCAATGGTTGAAGAAGTGGTCATTCCGATGCAATCTTCGGTCGATCCCACTCTTCTCTTGGAGAGTGACAAGTCTAAGGAAGTGACATTGCCGATTCAATATTAGATCAATCCTACTCTTCTTTTGGAGGGTGATGCATCCTTCGACCATGTCCTTAGCATTTCTAGTTCTGTACCGTCTTCACTAGGGAGCATTCCACTCTCTTCGAGTATGCTCCCTCCAAGCCCTAGGGTGGTTTCCTTTGATTGGATTGATCTTGTAGAGCCATATAGACTTCCTTCTTCTACACACTTCCAGATAAGGGGAATTCTTCGATATATTGTAGATAAGGTAACCTCTGCAAGTATTTTATACTCCTTGACTTGGAAATATTTGGGTTTTCCCAAGCTTGTGTCATCTCTTCATAAGTTGTTGACCTTTCACAGAAGTCCCGCACGGGATCCTTGGCCTCTCCCATTACATGCTACTTAGAACAGCATCCATGAGTCTAATTTAAGCTCTTTTCTGACTCGTCTAAAAAGAGAAAATATTGTTGAGTGAATTTGTCCATTTCACACTCGCTAAATGGGACTTGAAAGGTCATGAGTCTTAGTTAAGCTCTTTTCCGACTTGTTTTCAAAAAGAGAATAGATTGTCGAGTGAACTTGTCCCTTTCACACTCATAAATTGGATTTGAAAGGACATCTATTTGGCACAAGTTTATCCCTTTTTCACACCAAGTAGACTAAATGCCATGAAAATGGCATTTTTTGGTGTTAAATTGTGATTGCATCTCATGCCCTTGCTTGTAGTATTGAGCCTATAGCCGGTTCTCGCTTTGCGTTATAAACCGTTTGCCTCAGTAGTTTTTTCATCCTCGACCAAACAGAGCCTTGTTTATATCCTTCACAATTTGACAACCTATACCTAGGAGGGAACATTCCCTCGAGTGTCCATCTCCCGCATGCATCTCCTTGCATTGAGCATAGGTATGTTCCATTGTTGGAACTAGTTTTTCTTACTTGCGACACTCGTTTCCTCCTCTATATCATAGCATTCATTTGTCTATGAAAAAACAAAAAAAGACGGGTGGGAAGGGAGTATTATCTTATGTTGGCAGCAGTCGTGTCGACTTTGAACAGAGCACAAAGTTATTGAGTCCATTTGTCATCATAATTTTGGGTTTATCATGGCCTTAGGAAGTTGAGCTCATTATAGAGTCTTCTCTACCGAATGGTTACTCTTCCAGTCCCTATAGAGAATTTCATTGATGCCTCCTACATATCATGGTTTCATCATTGAGTCTATGCTTCTAGAGTCTTCCATGTGTATCATGCTCTTGTTCAAAGGAAGTCTATCAACCTGTGTCGGTCACTCCTCATAACTCTTGACTATGCATGTCGGCCATACCCTCAGTTTGTCTCAGAATCACATGATATTGTAGTCCTATCATGCACCCTAGTCCTACTTTCATCATTGGTAGGCAACCTTTAACCCAGTAGTCGACACTTCATCATTGGTCGTTGACTGGGTGGTTTCCCTTGTGTTTGACAACAAGACATCTATTCACACATTGGGATTAATGTAGTTTCTTGGATGCCATTAACCTTATTTATGGTTTCCTCACCTTTGTCATCATTTTTCATCATTGGCTACTATTCAAAGGATCTTTTCCATGTACCGCTTGCACTTGGCACACACGAAAGACGCACAAGGTTATTAGTTCATGAACATGTTCTTCATTCAATTTCCTCCAAATCATGAAGCTCCTGCTTTGTGCCTCATGTTGATTGATGAGAGATACCTTAATGCTCTCCTTTCAGCAGGTATCCTTCTATCGACTTCAGCTCATCTATTCTGGAATTGGGACCTAGAGTCTTATGAGTACCTTGATCCTTCCAGTCATTAGTGGTAGGTTCTCTCACCATCGACGGTTGGGAATACATCAATGTCTCTTAATCGATGGATTCTTCAGGTGTTCGACACCAACTCCTTTATTCACACTTGTAAGAATGTACTCGATGTCTTGATACCTACTTTCATTATCGGTAGGCTATCTCACGTTTGTTAACAGTATACCTCAATGACCGGTAATCAAACGATGTCTCATTGTGTTCGACCTCAACTCCTTTATTCACATGATGTAGACTTGCACCCTTGGAGGATTGTGTAGAAGACTTGAAGACATCATTATGTGGCCATAGATTTCTTGAGATGTTGCTTCTTTTTCATTGGACCAATACCTATATGACTTCAGTAATCATGGGAGATTAGATTGTACTCCATTGTATACATATATCTTCATATTGGTTTTGAGACTATTTCTACTGGGCCTTGTTCGTGACTATGAAAGCTTTTGGCATATAACCGCATTTGTATTTTCCTATTCATGGCCACGGATAGTTGTTTGGTATATTTTCACATGGATCTGCAGTGTAATTTTATTGGCATCCATGTATGCAAAGTCAGTACAGAATGTAATGAGAAAATAGTTCTTCCAGCTGGTTCCCCATCACTCCACTTTTGGGTTGTTTATAATGTATTTCGGCCATCGTAGATACTCCTCTGACCTCACACATTAGGAGGCATCTGTTATAGCAAGATTTGCCTCACCCTATATAATCTTGCACATAAGGCCTTTTTCCATTTCCCTATGCAAACTTATCATCCCTATTTGTAAAATCCAAAGCTAAAAATACATATTTTTCCACATGTACGCATCTTGCCTACTATATAGCATGCATATACACAGGATGCTCCACTACAGCCCGCATACATTGGGATTTGTGCCAAAAAATGAAAATTAATGTCAGGTTTCCATGTCACAATAGGAGATCTATGATCCTTGGCCTTCTATATACTAGAAACGTTCTGACTTAGCCCTTCAGTTCCATTCTGAAGGCTATAAATGGGCCAATTCTGAGCTATGGAAAAGAGGAGACAAAATTCAACTTTGAGAGCAAAGTTACTCTGGAGAAATTATTTACTTCATATTGAGTCTACATCCCTTTGTCCTTTAAGTCTGAACACAGTGTTCAGCCCCCAAGCTCTTCCCTTATTGATTGAAAACCTCATTGTTTCTCTCTTATGAGCTTTCCTTTGGTGGAGGATTGAAGTGGTGGAGGCCCAACTGGAAGGAACTTAGTTTTTCAGTTCTAAACCATGCCGACACGGAAGTCTGTAACATTTTCACTTTTGTTGATCATATATTAATAGAAATATTGTTTTCCCGTCCAATTGATATCTTGCAAATATTTGAATTATTATTCCATGGGTGTATTTGTCATGTTTGTTAATGGATTATGCTATTGAATGTGCTAACATCATTTATCATTACCATATGCTTGCTTTGCTTGGTTGTTGAGGACTAGTTGCAAGTATATTTATTTGGGTCAAGTGCTCAACGGTGGACTTCATCGAACATCTGGACGAGGTAGGCCTTTTATCTTGTCTTGCTAGCATATTTGTTTTCATAGCATACTTGAGAAGAGAGTTGATTTCTGCAGTCATTTCCACCTATTGTGGTTTACCCTAGCCATGGAGAGATTTTCCTCATAACAACTCTTGAAGAATAGAATTAGCCTATGAATTCAGAATTAGTATTTGAATTGTGTTTAAAAAAAGTGAATTAATGGGAAAATTTGAAAATCTAATACACCCCACCATCCTAATAGTGATTAGGGAGGGGTATATTACAAATTTCCATTTGGAAAGCTAAGAAATGTAGTTCATGTTGACTCAACTTAATCAATATATGCACTCATTGAAATAATATGAATAAACACTGAAAAATAACTTTAACTTTTCTTACGATAAAATAAATTATCTTAAGCTTACAATATTTATTATAGAAATACATTTGTTACAATAATATATATGACTTTTCAACTTAAAATAAAATAATATTTATATAGGAATGGTTTGCAAATATTCATTAATAATATATATAGATATATAAACTTGATAAATAGCTAGAATTTAATAAGCTAAATAATTTATAAATATCACATCAAATAAAAGTGATAGATGTTAAATTTCATGGTCCAAACTAGCTTCAACCTTTGCATCTATGTATGCATAACTCAAATATGCACATATGTAAATAGCAAGTACTTAATCTATCATTACACAATCCTTACAAATTACAAGAATGGTAATTGCGTATCCTTTTACAAATCTGAAAGAAATCATTGCACATATTTCCATAACTTCCCAAATGAACATTAAAACCCTTTTCAAATCATAAGAAAACCTTTTTGATGCCTAGGTAGTGGTTAAAGTTTTCTTCTAGGTAGTGGTTAAAGTTTTCTTCTTAATATAGAGAGCAACTTTAAATAGAAATACTGACTTGAAATTTGGAGGAATTGACTTCGTTTAATTGAAGTGAATTGGTTTCCTTTCAAATTATAAGAAAACCTTTTTTATGCCTAGGTAGTGGTTAAAGTTTTCTTCTTAATATAGAGTGCGACTTCAAATAGAAACACTGACTTGGAATTTGGAGGAATTGACTTCGTTTAATTCAAGTGAATTGGTTCCTATAAAACCAAGTTTAGGTTTACATGCGGCTTGGTTTTCAACTTGATGACATCGGTGGAAATAATGATGGGACAAAGAAATCATTTTGAAATGATATATAAGCAATAAGAAATGCATAGGAATGGAAATTTTTGAATGTCTTAATATTGAAATTGTGGAATAAGAACAGAGCTTCACCGTGCTTTAGAAAGACTTTGAAGAAGCGAAGTCTAACAATCATTACAAAAATGTTGATGGGAAGTGCAATAGAAATCAGGTAGTATTTGGTGTTTCAATAATAACAAGGAATGGCTCAATGTAAAGACAACATGTTGTACGTTGAAGACTTGCTAGATGTTTATGTTAAG
>SNQJ01S0008240.1:100704-111603 GCA_010110895.2 Picea sitchensis
GAAGTCTAACAATCATTACAAAAATGTTGATGGGAAGTGCAATAGAAATCAGGTAGTATTTGGTGTTTCAATAATAACAAGGAATGGCTCAATGTAAAGACAACATGTTGTACGTTGAAGACTTGCTAGATGTTTATGTTAAGCTTAAGAATGTATTTTTTTTCTACTCATAATGTTATTACATTTTTAAAATTTTCATCAATTTATTATAGCATTGTATTTAGTATTGTATTTGGCATTGAATATATAAGAAAACAAGGGTGATAGAAATTATTACATGTTGGCAAGGTCCGATGCGGACATGTGACTTTGTTCTTTAAAATTGAGTGTAAGATGGTAGCGATCGTTTCTATCATTTATATGATGATGGCACTCAGGTAGGTGGATTGGCACATAGAGATTTATATATGGAATTTTCATAACGAATCCACGAATACTCATTGACTTACTGAAAATTTCCTAGTCTAAGAATGGGGGGAAAATCGTTGCTTTCATTGACATGTAGGAGGGGTAGATCGATAGTGGAATGGACCAGAAATTGCATATTTCGAACGAGATCACAATTTGTATCCCCCCGAACTACTGGACGAACTACTTAATTGGGTCATACCATACAAAGGCTGGCAACTGGGAAATGGATGAACTCTGGCAACTAAAACTAGCTCGGGTCACACCATACGAGTTGGGTTGATCTGACCGATGACAAAAGAAATCTTGTTGGATGATCGATTCATTACGATATTTCTATACCCACCCCAATCATCCACGTCGAACACATCAAAATTGCTTTGCATTTCTAGGACCAAAAAAAGCAAGAGGCATTCATTCATTGAACCTGCAACCATTAGGTTAAAAGCTCGATGCTCCACCAATTGAGCTATACACCCTCCCTTCAACCAACCTAACAATCAATAACATATTATAGTAGTAGTAGATCAACATGTGCTTCTCTGGTGTGGGAGAAGTCTAAAATATCCAAGACAAGTGAAAGTAGAAATCATAGAGGAAGTTGAGGAAGACAATAATCATGAAAAAATTCCAATCCATGGTTCGAGACATATAATTATAAAAATAAAAAATGTAGAGAATGAAAATGTTAACATTTGAGAGAAAAAAATTTCAAATTTCCTCAAATCTGTAAATATAAATAAATTTGGTCCAATTATAACTTTTTATTACATTTAACTAATATCATGTCTATTAGTACAACTATGTCAAGTCACAATAAAATTAATAAGTTGCTTAGACAAAGTATATGCAAAGGTTGGAATAGAGAAACTAACAAGTCATTTGTAGAAACCAATAATTTCATACCTAAACCTAATGTGGAGTTTGGTTGGAAGACCCCATTAAATGAATTTAAATTTAAATTTGAAAAATCTATATAAATTAGGAAACATTCTAAAGTTTACTTTTAATCATAGCTAATTTATGCTTGCTTTAGTGGCTAACTTTAAGTTTTATGGACATTTCCACCATGGAGCTAAGTGATCCAGAATTGGATCCAGGAGCTTGATGGGGCTCAGAAAGGCCTAAAAATCAAAGTTCTCAAAATGGACTCAAAACAGATGTGTGCATAGGCCTTGTCGATATGAACCCAACGCAACTTGAACAGGCTCAAACAGACATTGTATGCTCCTGATATTGTGATCTGTTCATTTTGTCAAGTAGGCAAAAAAAATGATGATTGTACAGTCCGTACAGTGCCATGTGGCAGCTGACTATATAGGTTGTATGGTCGTACAACTGACGTGGCAGGCACAGTTGGTGTTGACGTGGCAACATCTGGAGGTGACATGTGGTAGGGTCATTGGGCGTACAAACTGCTGACATGGATAGATAGGTGGGCCAATCAGGGAGTGACACATGTCACGACTATAAGGGTGACACGTGGCACATCCGTACTGATGACATGGAGAGTCTGACACATGGCAAGTACAGTGGCAGTGACTAAGTTGATAACTCAGTAGACAAGTGGACCATTGGGCATTTGACACGTGGTATTGTTTCGACAAATGGCGTGGTGCCACGTGGCGCCCATTGGTTGGTTTGTTGTTATGGAAAAATTGTTTTGGACCCAACAAGTTTCGACCGCGAGACCTCCCACCAGGCTAGAGTTTGGCAGGGCCGGGCTAGCCAACCCGCCTACCATTTGGATCTTAACCGAATATGGTTTGTTTTATATTTGAATTAAAACTATGTGTTAGTCAACGGAGGTTAGGGTTGGGGCTAGGCCCTAGCCCCCGACGCAAACCACCATACGTCCACTACATGTGACCAGAGTATACCATAACGCGCGTATATGGATGTAGCCCTCAGCCCTTGGTTTCGACACACTTACCATGTGACCCCGTGTTTAACTGTGGTGTAGGAGTATACGGTTAGCACCCGATCGATCGAGCTAGCCTGCTGACCAGGGCACTTGACCAAGGGGTAAGTCTTATCATGGTTGCGCGTGGAAAGGGCTAAGGCCTGGCCACATGGGCCAAGCCACACGACCAAGTGCGAAAACAGTCGAGGGGGGCAAGCGCATTTGGAGATAAGATCATGGCCATGTGTAGGTGCCTAATACGACCAGGGGGCGGCTCTAAAAGGGCTGCACCCTGAATTTATGTGCAAAAGTTGTTTTTAAACCATATTATAGTGATTTTCAATGATTTTTGGGGCTGTTTTGGAGATTTTTGGCCAATATTGGGGGATATTGGGCCCTTTTTGAGGCTAGATCTTGGGGGGAAGTTGGGAGATGGTTACAAACTTCAAATCTATATAAACCAGGGCTTCTTGGAGCCATGGAGGACATTCAGAGAAAGTTTATGCTAAAGATTTGCCAAGCCAAAGCCATTTTTATGCAGGGAATCTATTGAGGAGCGCACCATTGCAGGCCATTTCTGGGAGCTCTGGTCATTCGATTTCAGTGTCGTTTCTTTTGTTGGGTTCTAGATATTTGGTAGAACAAGACCAGATCAATTTTGTAACCTTTTGGCACTGTTGTGATGTCATTTTAAAGATTTGAACAGAAATAAGAAAACCTCACCCACTAAAACAAAGGCCCGGAGACGTAGGCGAGATTGTCGAACTCTGTTATCACATTGGTGTTTATGGTTTGTTGTTCTTCTTGATTTATTTCAGATCTACATTTGTATATATGGCTTCCATGCTTCATTCATAATTCTTCCTCTTTCATTCAACTTCCTTAACTAGTTAATTAACACTTGCTAGATAACTCAACCATTGTCATTTAAAAGATATTTTCAGATCAAGTGGTATCAGAGCTATTTGACGTTTGGATTTGAGTTTTGCATATTAACCAGGGAAAAGATACATCGTGGTGAAGGCGATCTTGTTGAATAAAATCCATTGATTGGATTGAGAAATAGAACTTTTCAAAGTGAGAAGATGGCATCGGAAGAGGGACTTTCTCAAGATGAGAAAGAGTTTTGAAAAACTTTCTTTGCCATGTCGGAGATGATGAAGGTTTTGTATGATGATTACTTTGAATGGAAGAGACCGAATCTGGGTGAATCTTCAAAGGGAAAAAGTGAAGAAGGAGAGGATCCTCCTCAAATTCCTCCTTCACCTTCATCTTCACCTCCTTCTTCTCCTTCTTCTTCAAGTTCAAGTTCCAAATCCACTGCAAAGAAACATGTCCATATATGATGGTGAAGTTAATGCATAGAGACTTGACAATTGGGTCAGACAAATGGAGGTTTATTGCAGTGTGCAACAAATCAAGAATGAGGCAACTTAGATCAAGTTGGCATCCCTTAGACTTGCAGGCACAACACTCATTTGGTGGCAAAGAAAGTTGCAAAATGGCACACAACAAGTGGGTAATGTATTTCCATCATGGCAAAGTTTTATTTCTGCACTTAGAAAACAATTCTATCCTTTGGGTTATAAAGAGAAAGCATTAATTGAATGGCAAGCTTTAAAACTAAGAAAAGGACAAATAGTACAAGAATACACATATGGCTTTCGTAAAATGGCATTGATGTTAGAAATTCCTTTACATACCCAAGAAACTATTATGAAGTATATAGGAGGTTTACCTGCACATATTCAAAACATTGTATTCATGTTTGGACCAACTAATCTTGATGAGGTTTATGTTCAAGTGACATACATTGAAGCAGGGAAAACAGGTGTTGGTGTATCAGGGGAGTCGTCTTCAAAGAAAGAGGACAAAAGGAAGTGGAATGGCAAGAAGGAAAATTCAGTTGCAAGAAAGGAAGAGAANCTTGCAAGCATTGCAAGAAAGAGGGGCATGCTGAGGACCGATGTTGGAAATTGCATCCCGAGAAGAGACCAAAGTGGTTCAAGGAAAAGAAAGGGAGGTAAACAGTTGCAGTGACAACATGACCAATAGACTTGGGATCAGATTCAGGTGACGAATCTAAAGTCTCATTGGTTGGTATGACAGGTAAAATTGGTGATGGATTTGATTGTAGAAGTAACTTGTTTCACATAAGGGTCATCATGAGGCACAATAAGGTTGACACATTGATAGATAGTGGATCTCAATCTAACTTAATTTCTGAGGAATTGGTTAAACAATTGGGATTAAACACACAGATACATCATAAGCCTTACACACTTAAATGGATAAGAAACAATCATCAATTGCACATAACAAAGCAATGCATATTAAAATTTTCAATTTCATCTAAGTTTGTGGACGAGGTAACATCTGATGAGGTGCCACTAAGTGAATGTGGAATGGTCTTAGGCAGTCCTTACTTATATGATCGAAAAACAATCTTCTACATAACAAAGAATCAATATCACTTAACCAAAGCAGGTCAAGAATATGTGGTTCATGCTCATCATTTAAAGGCAAATAAATCTCTTCAAACTATGGAACAATTAAGAAAGGCGTCTCAAGCAAGAAACACGCTTATAATTGTTTCAAATCAAGTAATCGATCTTAAGCAAGAACATGAGATGATTGTAGAATGGAAAATCAATCACACTTTGCTTCAAGATAGGCTAATGTCATGCAAATATTACAAACGTATCATCTCGTTTGCAGTCATATTTTTTATGCTACCATTATTAATGTTGTCTACATGGATGATAGTGGCTTCAGTAAGATGTGACAGGGTACAAATGGCTAACAATATGTTGTTAGTTGTCATGATTGTGTTACAATTAATCTTGATGAGACAGGTGCATAGGATAGAGTTTAAAGACAGGGAACAAGCCAGGTGGCCTATCCCAAGCTTGATGACTAGTCAGTAACCTTTTGGGGACCAAAAGGTCCTTTAGTGGGGAGGTGTGATCCAGAATTGGATCCAGAAGCTTGATGGGGCTCAAAAAGGCCTAAAAATAAACTTTCTCAGAATGGCTTCAAAATGGATGTGTGCATAGGCCTCATCGATACGAACCCAACGCAACTTGAATGGGCTCAAACCGACGTCGTATGCTCTTGATATCATGATCTGTTTGNTCCAAACAGACAAAAAAAATGATGACTGTACAGTTTGTATAGTGCCACATGGCAGTTGACTATACAAGTCGTATGGCCATACAACTGACATGGAAGGCACAATTGGCGCTGACATGGCAACATCTGGAGGTTCCACGTGGCAAGGTGATTGGGCGTATGGACTGTTGATGTGGATAGACAAGTGGGCTAATCAAGGAGTGACAAGTTTCATGACTACAAGGGTGACACGTGGCATATCCGTACTGATGACATGGTAGGTCCGACACGTGGCAGGTACAGTGGCAGTGACGGGGTTGACATATCAAAAGATAAGTGGACCATTGGGTGTTTGACACGTGACATTGTTTCGACAAATGGCGTGGTGCCACATGGCCCAGACATGCGCTGCCACGTGGCACCCATTGGTTGGTTTATTGTTATGGAAAAATTGTTTTAGACCCAACGAGTTTCGACCGCGAGACCTCCCACCAAGCTAGGGTTTGGCATGGTCGAGCTAGCCAGCCCGCCTACCATTTGGATCTTAACCGAATATGGTTTGTTTTATATTTGAATTAAAATTATGTGTTATTCGGTAGAGGTTAGGGCTGGGGCTAGGCCCCAGCCCCCGACGCGAACCACCATACGTCCACTACATGTGACCAGAGTATACCATAGCGCGCAGATATGGATGTAGCCCTCAACCCTTGGTTTCAGCGCACTTACCATATGACCTGGCGTTTAACTGTGGTGTAGGTGTATATGGTTAGTGCCCGGTTGGTCGGGCTAGCCCGCCAACCAGGACGCTTGACCATGGGGTAAGTCTTATCACAGTTGCACGTGGAAAGGGATAAGGCCTGGCCACATGGGTCAAGCCACATGACCAGGTGCCAAAACAGTCGAGGGGGGCCATCGCGTTTGGAGATAAGCCCGTGGCCACGTGTAGGTGTCTAATACGACCAGGGGCCAACTCTAAAGGGGTTACGCCCTGAATTTATGTGCAAAAGTGGTTTTTAAACCATATTATAGTGATTTTCAATGATTTTTGGGGCAGTTTTGGAGATTTTTGGCCAATATTCGGGGATATTGGGCCCTTTTTGAGGCCAAATTTTGGGGGGAAGTTGGGAGACGGTTACCAACTTCAGATCTATATAAACCAGGGCTTCTTGGAGCCATGGAGGACATTTAGAGCAGGTTTATGCTGAAGATTTGCCAAGCCAAAGCCATTTTTATGCAGGGAAGCTATTGAGGAGCACACCTTTGCGAGCCATTTCTAGGATCTCTGGTCATCTAATTGCAGTGTCATTTCTTTTGTTGGGTTCTAGAGATCTGGTAGAACAAGACCAAATCAGTTTTGTAACCTTTTGACACTATTTTGATGCCATTTTAAAGCTTTGAATAGAAATAAGAAAGCCTCACCCACTGAGACAAAGGCCCATAGACGTAGGCGAGATTGTTGAACTTCGTTATCACATTGGTGTTTATGGTTTGTTGTTCTTCTTGCTTTATTTCATATCTGCGTATGTATATATGGTTGTCATGATTCATTCATAATTCTTCCTCTTTTATTCAGCGTCCTTAACTGGTTAATTAACACATGCTAAATAACTCAACCATTATCATTTAAAAGATCTTTTCGGATCACTAAGACAATGTTGTAAGAATCTAGAGAATATTCTCAAACCATTCACTGGTACCTCTAAAGTTAGGGAGCCTCTCTTGTATATAATTATTTGTATTCACCTTCACTTATGCATGTATACCAAGCAGGGTTGAAATTTGGAAATAATTTTTACTTATCATTATGACAAATTCATGTGTATATTCAATCATATTGATTATTTTGTTTTGTTTGAAGACACACACAATTTAATTTTTTGAATGTATTTGATAATGAAGCATTTTGATCATCAAATTCCATCACTAATACCTAACCATGCTACACATATTCTTATCCAAGATAAGACATTATTATTAGGTCCATAACCTCCATGACCAACCACCATTCACACACAAACATAGTTGCATAACAACCCTAACCATATGATTGTTAAAAGAAGTACATCACAAAATCTTAATTAAAAGAAGGACTTGAGGATAAATCACTATATGATTGTTAAAAGAAGTACATCACAAAATCTTAATTAAAAGAAGGACTTGAGGATAAATCACTATTAAGTTGTTGCAAAACAAACTGAAAGATTAAACAGTATGCCCTACCACCCAAAGATGTGATGTAGACACCTATACAAATATGACTAAAGAGTCACCTCCTCAGATGCTAATGCTAGTCTCCTCAAGTAAGGAAACATTTGAAAAGGTGAAGAGGAGACATAGTTCCAATAATTTAAGGAAACATTTGAAAAGGTGAAGAGGAGACATGGTTCCAATAATAATTTATGAAAGAAAGCCAACCACTTTAACCAAATCAAATGTTATAATAATAGAAATTCTAATTACCTCACAAAAATTGTTAATTAAATTGAAATAAAGGGCAAAAAACTGACTCTACATTATCAACGAACCACTAAACGAGAAATGGATCGTTTCTCTTTAATTAATGCAAAGTATCAATGTATGAGAGATTCATAATTAGACATTTAAATAAAGAAATAGGCAAATATAAGATAAAATAAAAATTAAATATCTAAATCCGTGTATGTTAATTATAAAAGTCAAAATATTAGACACATAAATTTATTTTATTCACGTGGAAAAAAGATCACCATAGGGAATTTTTTAAGCACGATTTCATCTGGGCAATAAACGATTCCGACCCATCCACCACCAGAATCCAAAGTATTTTTTAGTTGGAGGGATATGTTGCTGATTACTACAAGTGTTTTTAAAGTTATTTTTAGTTTTTCATTACTACAAGTTTTTTTTTAATTGTAGATCCACGTGTCAAAAGTTTGTAACCTGTTGCTACAGTTCTATGTGTTCCAGACCCCAGTTGCTATATCTTGTACGAAGGGATTTGTTGTGAATCAATGAGGGCGGAACAATGTGGTTGGGAATGTGCACATTGCTATAGAATTGCAGGAGAGGCCTCACAATAGTGTCTTTAAATTGGTTATATAGTTGTAATAGTGTATTTACCAATACACAATCTAAAATGATAGATCCACTCTATTCTAGCATTTTTGGGGGTAATTAGATTTTAGAATTTGTTTCAAAATGGCTTAAGAATTTATTTGGATTAAAAAAAAATTAAGACTTATTTTGATAATTTGTTTTAATTTTTGAATTTTTAATTTAGTTTGATGAGTGATTGAGTTCTCATATAATTGATAAAAGTAGTAAATTAGAGTGTTGTTACTATAGTTGCAAACCAACATTTTATTCCATTGAGACATGGCCATGAACATGTGTTGTTGTATATTAGTTAATTTAGTTTTTAATATTCACATTTTGCATATAGTTTAATCAACTATTCTATTTATTTATTTTTCTTAAAAAGTTTTTGGTAGAGTGATTTCCAAGATAGTTAATTCCTTTAACTTCACTTTTAATTCTTAGGTAGAGTTAATTTCATTTATGTAGATTTGTGTGTTTTCTAAAATTTTATTTAGTTTTTTATTCAATAAGTTATGTTTTTCATAACAATGGTTTAAAAATAAATTATAGATTGGATTTGTCATTTCACTTATAGTCTTTGTTTAAGAAGATTAAGGTTTTTTCCTATTTTAAATGAAAGACATTGTCGGAAATCAAGGAAACTTAGAATCTATAGCTGACATACAAAGAATGGCATCTCACAAGCATTTAGACCCCTAGTTTGACATGATAAATGCATGAGTAATCTAGCCCTTATTGTTATTAATAGTAGGGTGGCTATTTGATCTCACATTCTCAACTAATTTCAAATCTAAGACCATTCTCTGTATAGTCATGCACATCAACAACAACATTACCAACTAGTAGGTCAACAATATTATGTCCTCTTAGGTGTTTCCCCGCCCTATTTATTGGATAAAATGGCAAAGAAATACAATAATAGATTTGATAAGAGAATGCAGATTATATTGACTACTTATGCCTCCTTTACATGGATCTCTCCCAATATTGGGTCTATTTTTTACCACCTAATATTATAAAAAATATCGCTTTCTATAATGAAAGTTGGTGTGCTTTAATCTTCTTTGAACCTTGGCTTGACTCCATGTATTGTTATCGCTTGCATCTTCTCAAAACCCTAAGAGATGATTGATCATCATCCTATCTAGCAACATTATGCAAATGCCTTTTTCTTCAACAATATACTTAGTTGGCTTGTGGACCTACCCTTCCAATAGGAAAAGAAAAAGACGCTCTCACATAATACACATATTTCATCCTACCTACAAAATAACATTTGAAGAAGGCAAGTTGAGTGAACATCGACAATTAGGATGACAAGCACAACAATATCCTGCTAGATGTGAGGTTAGTTCTTTGAACATGGTGACAACCTATTCAATATCAACCATTACCACAAATACTAGGGGAAGACATCAATTGCTAGTGCATGCCAATTGTTGAAACCAAATTTTGGAAATGCCTCTTCCCACCTACAATTCCAAATATATTATATGGATCTCATAATGATTAGTCAAGATTCATTGTCCATATTGTTGTATTCCCCTTATCAATTACACACTCAATAGATCCTACAACTTCTCTCCTAATTGACTTTGAAACACACCATAATTCTTCTAGAGCTACTCCCCTTTCCTTGTCATTCAATACCTTGTACCTACAATGTGATGATGGATGATCATCACATCATTGATACACATAATAGTTTCCTCATACAACTAATCCTGCCACACATTTTCCCCTCCTGCAAGATTTCTATACCCAAAGGTTGATGCCCTATCAATAGAGCTTGTGAAGGTGGAACCTTGAGTGAACACCCATGTCATATTGATCCCACATGGTGTGCTTCACTAGCACCAAGGATAGACAATTTTTATTCTTAGTGATTATAAAACATCCTTAATATAAGGGTCATTTGTTGTGTTGGAAAACTCAGCAAACTATATACACTACTAAAATCTTCATGCCAAATTAAATACTTTCGCATTACTTGTTTATATGTAAGACACTATAACATTACATGCACCTCATCCTTGATTTTTCCTTATTTGCAACATAAACCTATCTTTAAATACTATTGCATTATGCATATAACCATTAAATGAACCATAAGTATTTGATTAAAATTTATTATTAACTTTATTGATAAACAATTTATTTTTAATATGTATTTCCTTTTGACTTTGATTGAAGAAAGATGACCAATAGATACTATTTCATTATGTGCATAACCAAAAATCAAACATAAATACTTAATTAAAATTTATTATTAAATCTATTGAAAAACCATTTATATAAAAATATTCATGACCTCTACTTTGATGGAAGAAAGATCACAAGAGATAATGTTTTAGGTGAATTTGAATCTTGTTACAAAGGTATAGCCCCAAAATCAAAGA